>APFE031000670.1:0-13873 GCA_000404065.3 Pinus taeda | reverse complement strand
TATTTGTCACAAAGCGACATTTGAGCATGGTTAACCATGGTTGACTATGATTCACCATGTTTGACCCAAAGGAATAACAAACCATTGGGATTAATACTAAAAAATCAAGATTGATCGTGGTTGTCCATGATTAACTATGGTTGACCATGATCAACCATGTCTGACCATGGTTGACCATGGTTGGTTATGGTTGACAATAATTGACCATGATTGATATTATGAAACCAAGCTAATAATAAACCCAAGGGATTGATATTATAAACCCAAAAGAATAATAAACCCAAGGGATTAATAATAAAACCCCAAGGGATTATGAACTGAAGGGAATAATATTAAACCAAAGGGACTAATATTATAAACCCAAGGTATAAAAGCCCTAAGATAAATATTAAAAATACTAAAATAAACATGGTTGAGCACGGTTGATTTCATATTGAGACACTCCCTGTCACAATGTGACATTGGACCATGGTTGACCATGGTTGATTATGCTTAACCATTATTGAATAATATTAAACCCTAGGAATATGAACCTTTAGATCAATAAACCCAAGAGATTTATATTATAAACCCAAGGGAATAATAAACATAAGGGATAACAATTATAAACCCAAGGTATATAAACCCTAACATCAATATTGTAAACCCTAAAATAAACATGGTTGATCATGGTTGATTTCCATATAGAGACAATCCTTGTCACAATCCAACGTTGGACCATGGTTAACCATGGTTGACCATGATTGATTTTCATATTAAGATAATGTTTGTTAGAATGCAAGGTTAGACCATGGTTGACCATGGTTGATTTCCATATCTAGCCTTGTTTTAACATGGTTCACCATGGTTGGTTATGATTGACCCTAGTTGACAATTATTGATATTATAAACCCAAAGGATTGATATTATAAACCCAAGGGATTAATATTAAAAACCCAAGGGATTATGAACCCAAGGGACTAATATTATAAACCCAACGTATATAAATGCTAAGATAAATATTATAAACACTAAAATAAACATGATTGACCATCATTGACTTTCATATTGAGACAATCCTTATCATAATTCGATGTTGGACCATGGTTGACCATGGTTGACATCATAATAAACCATGGTTAAGTGGGGAATAATAAAACCAAGCGATTGATATTATAAACCCAAAGGAACAATAAACCCATGGGATTAATACTAAAACCTCAAGGGTTGATTTCCATATAGAGACAATGCTTGTCACAATGCAACATTGGACCATGGTTGACCATGATTGATTTTCATATCGAGACAATCTTTGTTAGAACACAACGTTGGACTATGGTTGACCATTGTTGATTTCCATATCCATATGGTTTGACCATGGGTTGAACATGGTTGTATATGATTGACCATGATTTACCATCATTAATATTTATAAACCCAAGGGAATAACAAACCCAAGGGGTTAATACTAAAATCCCAAAGGATTATGAACCCAAGGGAAAAAGATTAAACCCAAGGGACTAATATTATAAACCCAACATATATAAACCCTAAGATAAATATTATAAACACTAAAATAAACATGATTGACCATGGTTGATTTTCATATTGAGACAATCCTTATAACAATGCCATGTTGGACCATGGTTGACCATGGTTAATTTTCATATCGAGACAATCTTTGTCACAATGCGACGTTGGACCATGGTTGATCATGGTTGATTTTCATATTGAGACAATCCTTATCACAATGCCATGTTGGGCCATGGTTGACCATGTTTTATTTTCATATCAAGACAATCTTTGTCACAATGTGACATTGGACCATGGTTGATCATGGTTGATTTTCATATGCAGACAATTTTTGTCACAATGCAACATTCAAACAAGTTTAACCAAGATTTACCATGGTTGGCCATGTTTGATTCTATAAAACATGTTTGAACATCATTAACCATGGCTTACCATGGTTGACCATGATTGTCCATGATTTTTATATCAAGACAATTTCTGACATAATGCAAGATCTGACCATGATTGACGATAGTTAACATGGTTGGTTATGGTCGACCATGATTGATATTATAAACCCAAGGGATCAATATTATGAACCCAAGGGAAACATAAACCTAAGGGATTAATAATAAAACCCTAAGGGATTATGCACTGAAGTGAATAATATTAAACCCAAGGGACTAATATTATAAACCCAACATTGGTAAACCCTAATATAAATTGTACAAAAACTAAAATATACATGGTTTATTTTCATGGTAAGACAATCCTTGTCACAGTACGACATTCAACTATGGTTGATCATGGTTGGCTATGATTGAAAATGGTTGACCATGATTAATATTATAAACGTAAGCGAATAATAAACCCAAGGGATCTATATTACAAGACTAGAGGAATAATACACCCAAGGGATTAATACTAAAACCCTAAGGGATTTTGAACCCAAGGGAGTAATATTATAAACCCAAGGTATAAAAACCCTTAGATAAATATTAAAATATTAAAATAAACATGGTTGATCATGGTTGATTTTCATATTGAGACAATCCTTGTCACAATACGATGTTGGACCATGGTTGACCATGGTCGAACATGGTTTTTTATTGTTGACCATTGCTGAATAATATTGAACCATAGGAATATGAACCCTTAGATCAATAAACCCAAGGGATTGATATTATAAACTTAAGGGAATAATAAACCTAAAGGATAAAAATTATAAACCCAACGCATATAAACCCTAACATGATTATTATAAGCCTTAAAATAAACATGGTTGGCCATGGTTGACCATGGTTGATTTGCATATTAGATTAATCTATTGTGATATTTGACGATAATCATATTAGTTGACAAATATTTAACCTTAATTTTATAAATACAAAGAGATCAATAAACCAAGGATTATTTATATTATAAATACAAAGGTTGATCAATAAACCCAAGGCATTATATTATAAAATAAATGATTAATAAATGCAAGGGATAAATATATCCAAGGAATAAATAAACCCAACGAACTAGTATTAAAAGCCCAAACGATTAATAAACCTTAGGAATTAATATTTTAAGCTCAGGGTATTAATAAAACCAAGGGATTAAATGATAAACCAAAGGAATTATTAATATTATAAACTTGAAGAACAAAAAACCCAAGAATTTGATATTATAAACCCAAGGAATTAATAAACCCAAGGGATTAAAAATTGCAAGGGATCAATATTAAAAACAAAAGGGATTAATAAAGCCTAGGAATCAATATTTTAAACCCAAAGGATTGATAAACCCACATGACTATGAATATTATAAACCCAAGGGATCAATAAACCCTAGGGATTGTTAATATTATAAACTAAACATGTTAATAAACTCAAGGGATAAACATTGTAAACCTAAGGGATTAATATTAAACATTAGGACTATTATTTAAACCTTAATATTTAGGATTAATAAACCCAAGGAATTATTAATATTATAAAACTAAAGAACAAATAAACCTAAGCATTTAATATTATAAACCCAAGGCATTAATATTATAAAAGAAAATGATTAATAAACCCAAGCAATCAATATTTTAAAGTCAAGGGATTAATAAAACCAAGGGATCAATGATAAACCAAAGAATTATTTATTTCTAAACTCAAAGAACAAATAAGCCCAAGTGTTTAATATTATAAACTCAAGAGAAAATTATTGTAAAACTAAGGGATTAAAAAATGCAAGGGATCAATATTAAAAACGGAAAGGACTAATATTTTAACCCCAATGGATTAATATTATAAACCGAAGTTGTTTAAACCCCATGATAAATATTATAAATTGAAAAATAAATATCAATGACCATCATTAACCATCGGTGATTTTCATATTGAGACAATCTTTGTTACAATGCGACGTTGGACCATGGTTGACCATGATTCGCCATGGTTGATTATGGTTTTCATATGAAGACAATCTTCGTTATAACACAACGTTTGACAATGCTCATGGTGATTGGATTTGAAAATGGGAGAATATATGTCACATTAAATATTTTAAAATGCCTAAGCCCTAAATCCATGGCATCAATATTATGAACATTAATAATTCTACAATACAAAACAATAATAATAAACATAAACCACAATCAATATAAAAACCACATTGAATACCATTAAGACATCAATACAAAAAAATAATATGAATACATTAATAATAATACATTATAAAGGATTAAAACATGACAAATCTTCAACACATTAATAATAACACATTTATATCACTACATTATAAACAATAGATAAATTTTAAAGCATAAGTACATTAATATCAACACATGAATATATTAATAGTATAAATCTCAAGAATACTGATATAAATAGCAAGAACATGAAGGCCCAACAATAAGATTATTAAATGTCAATAATATTTTTATTTATGAAAGAAATGAACAAAGTGAAGGGACCCAAAAAAAATACCAAAACAATTACAAATGTAAGAGAAAAAAATAAAATAGTAACACCACCATTGGAGCAAAGGAACATAAATGAAAAAGCACATCTCAATTGCACACATTGGATTTAAAGAAAAATAACATGATAAAATATGTTAAAACAAAGATATACAATTTTCTACATAACAACAACAACGAGACAGAAAAATTCAATTTCACTAGCATTGCAACCACAAAAAGAACATTGAGTCTTAGCATATATTTTTTGTTTTCTTTACATCAAATAATTCCACTACAAAATTGAACTTGAAACACTGCATCAAAATTCATCTATGGAATAGCCTCTTCTAAAACACAACCAGACCTATGACAAAAGCAACACCAATTCAAATCAATGGGATAATGATCACGATACTTAATATTTTCCAACCAATTCCTTCTTGTTCTCCTCCCAAACTCCCTCTAGTGCACATGTAACAAGTATTTTGCATGTGTTTTCATTTCATCTAGCACATGAATATGATCATCAATAAAAGCAGGATGGAACCCGTGTTTTCTATCAAACTTGTTCCGAAGATACGAAAGAAAACTTATCTATCCAACAATATTGTGCACTATTATGGAATAATAGATGACATCATTATTGTCCATATCTTCTTTTGAAAGACAAAAAAACAAAAGAAAAATTAATACAAACACGCACAAACAAATAAGCACACACACACACACACACACACACACACACACGCGTATATACACACATAAAACATAACACCTAATTTCTATGTTAAAAAAATTAATCTTATAAATCTCATGCTGTAAAATAATCTAATGTTACATGAACCAAATGATATAATAAATTCTACAAACATAAACCTCATTTCACAATACAATGGAAAAAATCATGGAAATAGAATTAAACCGTGGCCAATATTCAAAAAATGAATATTAGCCACGGTGATGGCTAATATTCAAAACCTCCATTTTTTCATTTCATGATGTAATATGAATCCACAATATTAATCTCAATATGAACCATTTATAAAATTGATTTTGAATGATTGGTTCATATAACTCGTTGTTTATGTCTGAATGGTTTGTTGTAAATAAAAGAACAATAACCACTTAAAAAAAATAATTAAATTGAACAACATGAAAAATGATGTAAATAACTTTCTCAAATATTACTATGAATATGATGAATGTATTAATCTCATAAATATATGAAAATGATTATTATATTAAAAGTAAATCAAGAGGACAATAAAAGAAATTAAAAAAACATACTATAAAAATGGTCACAATGTTATTAGATGTATGTCATAGAGATATGGACTTCAATCAATCCTCTTCTTTCTTCCTGTAACATATGCACTATATTTCATCTTGTCATAGTTCTAAAAAGAGAAAGGCAGTGCAATGCGTAAACCATCTATTGATTTCACTTTTGATATAGCTGTGAAGGTAAGGCCTTGTTGCTATTTATTCCATATAGCAACTGATGCTCATTCTAAAGTCAATCCCTGTGACTTGTAGATTGTAAGAGCCCATTCCATATTCAAAGGAATTTGTTTTCGATTTACTCTTATCACTGGTGTGATAGGAACAATTTTTGGATCACTTGCATGAAATGGAACACCAACATAATTATCAAAAACAATAGTTTTGAACATTGGAAGCTGACGTGGGTTAGAGGTAGGTGTATAAAATATATCCTTAACATAACCAAGTGCACCATTCACCAAGCCAGCTTCAACCCACAAATTACATGTCAACATAACACGATGACCATGACACCACAAAAATTCATGGTCCAATTGATCATCATTAGCACCAATGATTTTTGAACGCCTTGAATGCTCAACAATACATTGTGCAATTGGAGAATTTAATGATTTTAACATATTCTTGTTATGAAAGGAGACCAAATTAATTGTTGGAAACATGTGAAATGTTGCATTAAATAAATCCCTTTCTCGAGGATACAACCTCATATCAGCTAGTGACATAAGAAACTCCCAATCTTCAAGAACATGTTCTACATTTCTTATGTTGTTAGGGACTCTACAAAAACACGATTGTTTCTTATTATTCCCTTGTTGGTGAAAGATTGTGTCAAGAGTGACAACAATGTTGAATTTGTTCCATAAGACATTCCCTACTGTATTACAAGCATACAAAGGCTTATCTCTCACAAGAGGCAGTTGGCCAAGGTCGCCAATAGGGATGATGGATTTACCACCAAAAGGGCAATTCTTTTTCTCTGGAAATGCTTCTCATAATAAAGCATCTATTTACATAAACAACCTTGATCCTAGAAATCTAATTTCATCAATCAATATATATCTAATATGTCTAATTTCTTCTTGGAATACTACTAGTGACTGCCCCTGTAGTGGCTGCATATCTTTAATTGGAATTTTTAGAGCTTAGTGTATTTTTTGTGCATGTATATTAAAATAAGATATTCCTATTGGGGCAAGAAGAAGAAAAGGGCTTATTCCATTACTTGAAAGATTAGAAAGAGCTTAAAAAATACAATGGATAAGGAAAGACTTCCCAGTGCCTGCAGTGCCCTGAATAATTATAATAAGAGTTTCACAAATCTCATATTCAGCAAAGTGCCTTAAACAATTTCAAAGAAAGTCATTGCTTTTCCGACAATGAATTTGGAGATGCAAATGTTCTATTTGAAAGGCCAACAATATCACCCCCTGATTTTGTATTCCTTATAAAATTAAGAGCTTCTTCTGCAACATCATCTTAAATAGTTGTACTTTCCTAGTCAAAGGATATATCAAAGTCCCCTCAACCAAGCATGTGGAGACCAGAAACATTCACATCATTTGGTGGAACCAAGTGAGACAAAATTTGCCATTCTTGAAAATCATCTTCAAGATTCATTTCCTGTTTAGCAAAATCACCATCTTCTTCATCTTCAATATTGTCGACAATTAATGGATTTCGATCAACATGGCATGCTTGATATTGAAAATTCCTCCAATTTTGAACAATAATTTTAGTTGAAAGGCCAATTTCTGTAGGAATGCCATGAAATGGCTTGTACAAGAGCAATTATGTCCAAAAAATGGTTTCAAATTCCTCTGAAGCCTCACCAGGAATAGAATAAAACTGTGGCCAAACTTGAACAATAGCATCAACGTCTCTAGGCTTCCATGCATCTTGTTTACCCTTGCTATCAAATTTCAAAGATCTGGTTATTTCTATCAAAGATAGATGTTTTTAGGAAAAAAGGTCTCTTCTAATAATGTTGAACAAAATTATTCTCAGATGAACATTTCAAGCCATCCCTTGAGATTTTCCTGAAAACCTTTCTTTGAACATTTAAGGAAACAAATTTCTGACTACAAACAACAAGAGGTAGCTTAAGCAACATATTTCATGTTTCTTGTGCTCCAATGTCATGGTCAACAATCATTTCTGCAAGAAATATTCTGTATACACATAAAGCATGATCCTTAGAGCCAATAGAACTTGAAAGTCTAGTTAACATATGATGATAATGTTCAGACCTTTTTTCTACTTTTGATGCATACTTAGCGATATATTTCAAGACAACATAACGAGAAAGCACTTGTTGGCAAACAACATTTGCACGCCACATCGTTAGAAGGTCAATGTTATGTACAATGAGCCTTACATAATTTCTTGTTCGATCATATTTTTTTCTTCCTTGATCCTCCATAAAAAATCTTGATTCATCACAAAGATCCCATGGAGAATTTTACCGACATGTTAGAATAGTGCCTTTTTTGCACAAACAAGAATATACACTACACTTTGTATGCCTTTGGACACGGTTTAACAATTCTTCATAATAATTATGAGGATTGCAAGAGAAAATATGATCAATATTCAATAGGCAAGGGTCATCATTGGGGCTTCGTGGAACCATTATGTTGTGATGATGTATGTCACGTGGATTCCATGCGTTTACATACTTGTTAAAGAATATCTTTGCAAGTTTTACATTAGAACCATTTGACCAATCAAGTCTTTCCATGTTAGGAGCACCTTCCAACCGTAAGAAACCATGGATATGTGTTGAACCTCTATGCTGCCACTCGTATATGAAGAAAATGAAGATATAGTTACTACAAACAATATAAATAGAATCATAATAAAAAAATTGATAAAGTATAGAAAATAAATTCAACAACACAAACCTGTACCAGAAGTCTTTAGATTTAAGATATTTTTGGATAACTTCCTCTTGAAAAATATTGAATCTATGGTGTATAAATGTGGCAAAAATATGAGGGCACTGGACAACATTCTCAGTTTCCATACGATGCTCATTTAAAGAATGCGAATGGGAATGTATGGGCATGAGATTATGCAACTCTAACCACTTTGTGTTAGCTACACTCAAAGTAAAAAATAAAGATGTACATCCCAACTGAGTAATCATGTTAGTAATTCAGCTCAACACTTAGTCTAGTATGCCCTTGTACCTCTTAAAGAAGAACAAAATCGAATTAGATGCCCAAACAACTTATTATCTGGTAAATCAAAAAGTTGGTGATGTAACTCTTCAATAGTTGTAGGTGAGTTATCATGTAAATGTTTCTTTACAAAAATGAAACAATTTATTGGCTTCGATGTTGCATTATCATGTTCAATAGTTAATATCGAAAGTGAGGATGGCTTCCAAATCTATGATCATAGTACCTAAGAAGATGCAATGCATGCTCATGACGTTCAACACTACAAATACGTGGTTGCAGTCAATCAACATCACTAGTGGGGAACATTGTTGGGAATGCTATATCTATTAACCCCACTATATTATATTCATTCACTGGGGAGGTTCCAATACTAGGCCAATACATGTCCTGAACATGTGAAGAATCAACATTATCAAGAAATGCTCTAATTTCTTCCACTTCTCTTTGTTCATTTGGTAGGTGAGCAACAAAATAAGAAGGATGAGAGGAAAAATGCTTACTAGACAACTCTTCATTATTAGTTGCATTGATCTTAGATTCTTCACTATCACAATCAACAAATTTAAGCCTAGAGGAGACATCTGTTGATATTTCGGGAAGAGCATTCACCGAATCATAGTCAATTACAACATGTCGATTATATTGATCATGTTGGATTTTGAAAATAAATGTAGCCATAACTTGAGATATTTTGACATAACATTCATAATATTTAGACTGAGCGACATGTCTCATCACAATTAGAAAGTCAATATCTCCAACATGTAAGGGAAGACTTTGTACAATTGTAGAAATATCTTGAGGAAAGCTAAGTGTATGACCACTATAGTTATATTACCCACCTCGAGCAAGTGTCACTTGTGAAATAGGATTCACATGTGTTTTTAGCATTTCTTCAACTTGAGTAAGAAATTTTAAAATATGAGGTTGCCCACTAGGATCCATGTTATTATATCGAAAAAAATGATAGGAACCTATTTCACTCTTACATTTTCTTCAAACAGGTCATTCAGAATGTCTCAAAACCTGGGTTCTGGGATATGCTCCTTGGAAAATGTGGCACATTTAGATAATTGACAACCTATCTATCTTTGCTCGAAATATTTTATTCATTGCAATCATGTTTTGATCAAAATGAATATGATCTCTATCAACCGGACCATGTTAAGAACCATTCACAAGAGTAACATTTCTTCTAAAATGTACTTCATCTTCAGGAACATGAGATTCCCTTCCCAAATTTGAAGCATGTGCAATAGATCTATGATAGGGCCTTTCCAAATTTATGGTCTGCATTTCGTGAACCTGAGAGGATGTAAAGGTCTCTTTTTGATAAAAGATTTTAAAATTTAATTTCCAACTAATTATAAATGAGAAGAATTAAAAAAGAATCAAATGCATTCAAAATTTACATTTGTTTCATGATGGGGATGAGGTCTATGAGATGGTTTCTTTTGGCTTCTAACATTAGTGGATGCAACATTTGGGGAGTTAGTTTTTATGCCTCTATTAAAATGAGTTGTTTCACATTTCAACAAAATAAGATACATTATAAAACTAAATGTCCAACAAATAAAGATTCAAAAATGGAAATCAAATCAAATCAAATATATTGAACATCTACATTATTTTTACAGTTTGATGTTTTGGATTTCAATTCTACAATAGGATCAGATGAAATCATGTTTTTCCCATAAAAGGTTATAAAATACAATGTCCAACCAACTGTAAATGAGAAAATGAGAAAAATATCAAATGCACTCAACATTTACATCTGTTTGGTGATGTGGATGAACACTATGACACAGTTCCTCTTCACTTCTAACATCAGTAGACGGAACATCTACGGAGTTAGTTTGTATGCATCTATTGAAATGAGTTGTGTCCTATTCGAAGAAAATAAAATATGCCATAAAAGTCAATGTCCAACCAACTAGAAATTCAAAAAATGAAAAGCAAATAAAAAACATTGAAAATTTACATTAGTTTGGAAATTTGATTTTCAAGGAGAATGCACAGGAAAGTTATGACATGCTTCATCTTCACTTCTCTGATTAGTATATGTAGCACTTTGGAAATTAATTTCTAGGCCTTTATTAAAACAAGTTGTATCCTATTCCAAGAGAAGAAAATAACTTACAATTTTAGTAAAGAAAAGTTTGTAAATAGAGGAATGTAATAAAGTAGCCACTATTACAACAAAAATCAAAATATCATGATGTTACCTCTATTGTTCCACATGAAAATCTATCAGGGATGGATGATTCTTTTGGCTGGACCACATTACTTTGAGAAGGGGGATTGGAAGATTTGATGTTTCGAGCAACTGGCTCCAAATTATCAAACAAATGGCCAATTAAACTACCATCCAAATCATCACAGAAAATGTCATCATTACCTCCACCATGGTTGTTTTCCAACCTTTGGCCTTGGTTGAAACATGCAATTGCAGACACGGAAGGGTTATGGTGGTCATTTGCATCCACACTATCGATATGATGTTCTTCCCGATTTCAAGATGTTCCCCAATATGGTGAACATTTTCAGGAGAGCATCAAACAACAAAATTATGCTCATGACGAGCATATTCTAATAATGAAGTATCAACAGGAAATGTTCTTTCCATTATATCATCCATAGTATGATACTTATGAGGAATTATAAAATCATTTTGAAGAGTGGCTTCACTTGTTCTTCTATGATATGTAGCTCTCCTATGCTCACTTATGGCATCCTTATTTTGTTGATATCGTAAATGATGACTTTCATTAGACCTGTCACGTGATGCTGGTGACATATTTCATTTTCTTGTATGCTTGCTTGTGCCTTCAAATGACATGTCTACAATGAATAATAAAATATTCATTATGGAACCATAAACATGGAACATACCATATATATAATATAGACAAACACAAAAGAATGAAAAAGGCACAATTTTTTTTTTTTGCAGTCATAAAAAAACATAAAAAGTGTATAGGTTACTTTTTCCAACCAATAAACTTATCAAAATGTATAAGGCTTTTTCCAAATGTGTAAAAACAAAAATGAATTTTTCGAAATGGCTAAAAACAAAAATAAAATTTTCCAAATGGCTTAAACAAAAAAGTCTAAATTTTCATGTATCATATTAGAATCAAAATGGAACACGTACAATTGGGACAAAATACTATAAGAATTATATGATTTGGAAGTATATCTAAAAATTTGGAACTATATACTATCAAAATATAAATGAAAATATTAAAATGTACATAAAGATATAACATTGTTTGAGAATCTGTGATAGAAACCAATAAAAAATAACATGTATAACATAACTCTGTTATGCTCTTAACTTGCAAGACGATACCAGAATACCAAATATGCGAAGAAATATACCCAGAACATAGAACAATGAGAAATAACAACAAGTATTTTATTATTCAGAAAGCAATGTTCACTTGCCTCTTCGAGGGGGCAACCTCCAATAGAGCAGAGCTCGAATACAAAATAAGGCATGATGCTCCTCGAGGGGAGTCTCTATCCTTTATATAGGATTCATACATGCAATACCATGGTTCTTATTAATAGCATCATCTAATACCATGACACATTTGCAACTAACTATGGTCCCTTCATTAAATGCGGGTTAACCACTTACAATTATTAATATGGGCTTTATTGACTCTTTACTTAACTATAAATATGACTCAATCTTATTACATAAATAAGGGGGTTAGGGTGGGACCCTAACATGTCCTCCCCCATAAGAGTAGCCTTTTCCTCAATGTTGAAGCTGCGGAAATTACTGAAGAATAGTGGATGGTTCCCAGGTTGCATCTTCTAGAGAGGTGTCTTTCCACTTTACGAGGACTTCCTTGATCATGTGGCCGCGCAAGTGCCTTTCTCGTATATCAAGAACCTGTTGAGGTTGGAGCCATATTGACCCTTCTTCATCCAGTTCAGGTAGAATGGTTTGAATTCTGTAATTGTTCGCAACCACTTTCTTGAGGCATGAGACATTGGAAACTGGATGGATTTTTGTAGTGGGTGGAAAAGCTAGCTTGTAGGCAACTTCTCCAATGCGTTGAAGTACTTGATACGGTCCGTAGAATTTTGGAGATAGTTTCTGACAACCCTTGTATTTGAGTGATGTTTGCTTATATGGTTGCAACCTAAGAAATACCTAATACCCTTCTTGAAATTGACATTTTGAGCGATGTTTATCTACCTGTTGCTTCATGCAGTTTTGAGCTTGATGAAGATTCTCTCTAAGGTGGGCCAGCATGGTTATGCGGTTCTGTAGGAGTTGATCCACTGCTTGTACCTTCGAGCATCACTTAATATAAGAAGTAGGGGAAGGAGGGAGTTGACCATAAACTGCTTCATATGGAGTCCTTTTGGTGGTGGCATGATAGTTGGTGTTATACCACCATTAAACTAGAGGTAACCACTGTACCCAAAGATGTTGCTTTTCTGAAGTGAAACACCTAAGGTAGGTTTCTAGACATTTATTGACTGCTTCAGTTTGACCATCAATTTGTGGATGATAGGAAGTACTGAGTTGTAGTTGGGTACCTTTTAGCCAAAAGAGTTCCTGCCAAAATTTACTGGTGAAGACCGGGTCACGATCCGACATAATGGAAGTGGGCATGCCATGCAATTTGAAGATCTGATCCATGAAATATTGAGCGACCAAAGTCAGTGTAAACGGGTGGGGTAGGGCGCAAAACTGAGCATCCTTAGAAAGTCTGTCCACAACCACCATGATGAGTGACTTGTTTCCTGACTTTGGAAGACCCGTAATGAAATCCATAAAAACCTGCATCCAGATTGAGGCCGGGATGGGCAATGGCTGTAATGTGCCTAGGGATTTGATTGTTTCTCTTTTGTGGCACTGACAGATGTCACATTCAGCTACAAAAGTAAGAATGTCCTTTTTCATGCCTGTCCGAAAAAAAGATCTTTGAGTGTGAGCATACGTCTTCTGAAA
>APFE031000663.1:32479-44685 GCA_000404065.3 Pinus taeda | reverse complement strand
AGTACTTTGAAGCTTGCATGCCTCAATGGAAAGTTTCTCACTTCCGGCGATAGGTTTACATCAATGGCCTTCAACCGAAAGATTTTGCGTGGTGTTCGATGCCAAGTCCCTTTTTCACACCACGCGAATTGTACTGCAGTACCTTGAGGGTCATCATCATTATCGGTGATTCCTCTCACGCCTGTTAACAGCTTACATCATTGGCTGGTAATCAGGCGATGTCTTTCCATGTTCAACTCAAGAACATCTTTCACATGGATCGACTTGTACTCCGAGTGAAGATTGAACGAGTTTGAAGACCCCGGATCTAGTTTCATCCATCCGGGCTGGGATATATTCAGGAATATAAAGACATCAAATGTACATCATTGCCGATTGCCGAACAGATAATCATCTGAATCAAAGGATGATGACTCTGTCTGAATCATCAGTCTGCTACACAGACAGTTGTCTATCCTATGTACATGAAAATGAATTTATAAAGTTGAGCATGGGAATGCCCGCCTCAGCTAGATCATGAAAAATATTATGAAAATAATGTATTGTATTGTATCTTATTATAGGTCGCCTTCCAACTCGAAAAAACTTTGGATCCTCATGATAAAGCATTTCACCCGACATCAAAAGATTAATGACCTCATGCTTTAGGGGGCAACTGTTATAGACATTTTTGGGCACTGCAACCCAAATCATACATGTCCATAAACCAAGGGCTTCTAAGTCCCTAAAAGTGTTGCTTCACACCCTAAAGGAACAAGTTCAGCTGATTACATCCTCTCCTAGAAGTTCTCCACATAAAACTGCTCAAAACTGGTCAAAACTAGACCATACAAACTGCCCAGTGCAGAGGGTGCGATGCATCCCACCTACTCAGAGTAAAAAGTGTGATGCCTACTGAAAATCCCTTCTGTAGGGTGCGATGGGTGAGAGTAGACAAATGGAAGAGACAGTTTGCAAGGTGGATGATCATGGAATCTTCCAGAAACTTCTCCTGTGACACTTGCCTCTCTGAATTCACCTAGGGATGGGTAAGAGATCATCAATCTCCAAGTGGAATCAAGAACTATCAGAGAGAGGACATCCTAGAAGCTGACTCACCCCCCTGCAATCATCTATATATGGATCCCTTATCACAGAGATCCGGGGGCTAGAATCTTGTATCTTGTAAGGAAGTGCTGATGGTTTCCTGGTGCAACATCATAGTGTTGGGCGATCTAAGCTTTTCATGAGGTGTAGAAGGGCTTTCATGCGGAGAGGACGACACTGGGTCAGAACAATTGGTTGTAATCCTCTTTGCTATTCTTGATATTAATAAAGCTATTCAAGTTTTCCTCCACATTCTTATATGTTTGATGATATATGCATTTGTGAAGTCAATACATATCTGGTCCTGTATTGTTTATGATTGTCGATCTCTGTTCTTCGATAGTATTATGCTGCTTTGATCCCACAGGTGCTCTTTGAAGCTGGGTAGACGAAGGAGGAGCGACAAAGATTTATTAGAAGGGAGAGGAACCAAGCAAGGAACCAAGCGCAAGACTGAGGTTGGTGTCCTTTGTTCTCCTCTTATCTACTTCTCATAAAGGAAAGCAAAAGTAGTTTTAGTTTGTTTGTTTCTAAGATAGATACCAGTCTTAGTGGGACTAGCAGCTCCTAGTGGACACTAGATTTCCTAATAACATTTCAGACAAAGACCTAGTTGAGATCAGAGAAGGGACAATGTACTATCAGTTGGATGAATATTTTTCCTATAAAGGAAGCTCAACCATGATGAGGATTTATCTCCTTCAGGATTGTGCAGTTATTTTAGAGGTCAGTGTTGTGTGTGAGGTGAGAATCACAAAATTTGCAGCTAGAGGACCCAGGAAAAACTGTGCATAGAAATAGGAGGATTGGAGGGCAGAGGAGAAGGTTTGTGAGAAGCCTTCGACTATCTTTGAGTAGCAAAGGGATTGTACTGAGAGCTGCATAGCTTCCGAGCTAAGGCTTTGTGTAATCCGGACATATTTCCACTTGTATGATAATACAAAGATGGGTTTTTAGGTTGGTGCTTTCCCCTGGTTATATCTTCTGTGTTATGTGTGTTTGATTTCTCCATATACATTATATGTGTTCTTATTAATGTTGCTCATGGTTGATTAAGCTTCCGCTAAATTGTTTGTAGAAGTAGATCAAGTGTTTTTCTTTAGTACATTGCATTACCAGGAGATCTATAGGTGGGAAATTTCTACATGGTATTAGAGCTAGCTGATTTGTAGAAAAACTTCTACATGATATCAAAGCTAGCTGATTTGTAGAAAAATTCTACAAAATTCTACAGTTCAAGACCCTTAGACTTTTCTTGGAAGGTGTTAAGGTTAATAAAGAATATGATAGCCTTGTCTATTCTATTCTTACTAAGATGGGACCAACCTACTCTGTGTTTGTTTCCACCTTCCATTCTACAAGAGAAGCCTTCATTTCTCAAGTACAAGACTACAAGTCCCCTTCCTTTGATGCCTTTTGTGATTCATTAATAAGAGAACAAGAAAAACTCTTACACCTTGGTCTTCTTAATCTTGGAAACTCTTCTAAGAAATACTTAGCCGCCCAACAGTAACCAAATTCAAAGAATCCTGAGAAGCCGTATCGTAAAAAAAATGGTCCTAAACAAATCAAGGGTCCTAAGCAATTTCAGTCTCAAAATGAAAAATAATTTCAACAAAATGATAAGGTAAATAAAAACAAAAGGAAGAAGACTGATAGCATTGCCACTTTTGTAATCGAGATGGCCACTTAGAATCCAAATGTTTTAAGAAGATGGAAGCCTTGGAAGCAACAATGAAGAAGCATAACATCCATTTGGAGCACTCTTCAACTTCAAATTCATCTTCAGGAATAACACTTTCTGCATGTGGTTGTCAAGCATCTCAGTTTGGATATGCACTAAATGTATCTTCTTTTTCTCATTCTCATGAGTGGCTCATTGATTCTGCAACCTCTTATCACATGGCCAAAAACAAAGCCATGTTTTCTTCTTTAAATGATTGTAGCACCAAAAATATATATGTTGGTGATGATAGATCTCTTAGTGTTGTAGGGATTGGAATCGTTCATATAGACAATGGTCAATTTAATGATGTATTATGTGTTCAACCTTATCCTGCAAGCTTCTATCTGTATATCAGATCATTCATTTAGGTGAAGGCAAAATTGTTGAATTTTCACCCCATGATGTTGTAATTAAGGACCTAAGAGATCCTAGATAGATTTTAGCTACTGACATTGCTAATGATTCTACAAGGTTGTATAAGTTTAACAACTTTGGGTCATCAAATCTTCCCTCGGTATTTGTTTCTCATAATGATGAAGTGAGAAAACTTTGGAATGAGCGATTTGGTCACTTAAACTATCGTTTCCTTCAGAATCTATGTAAAGAAAATATGGTGACAGGTTTTCCAATGGTATCTTGTAGAGATGTTGTTTGTTCCAAATGTGTACTCGGAAAACATCATCTGGATAGTTTTGAAAAATGTGCCTCTTGGCACACCTCAACTCCTTTACAGCTTGTACATAGTGATTTATGTGGTCGACTTCTAGTTGTTTCATTCTCTAGCTACAAGTATTTCTTAACTTTCATTGATGATTTCTCTAGATGCACTTGGGTATACTTCTTAAAACTCAAGAGTGAAGTATTTAACATGTTCTTGGCCTTTATGGCCTTTGTTGAAAAACAATCTGGACATCAAATTCTTAATCTAAGATCTGATAATCGTGGAGAATATGTTAACAACAAATTCATCAACTTTTGCACTGCGAATGGAATTCAAATGCAACATACTATTCCATATACTCCACAACAAAATGGTGTAGCTGAAAGGAAGAATCACACCTTAAAGGAAATGGCTAATTGTATGCTTCAATCTAAAGGACTTAGTCTTAATTTTTGGGCAGAAGCAATTAATTGTGCAAATTACATAGTAAATCGCACTCCTACTAAGTTTTTAAAGAATATCACTCTAGAAGAAACATGGAGCTCAATTAAACCAGATGTAAGTCACTTTCGTGATTTTGGAAGTGAAGCATGGGCCCATATTTTAGATGAGAAACATAAAGCTTTAGAACCTAAGAGTGAAAAATATATTTTTGTTGGATATTCTGAAGATGTCAAAGGATATAGACTTATTCCACTTAAGTCAAAAAATGTTATCATTAGAAGGGATGTAAAGTTTGCTGAAAATATATCGGCCTACGAGCCTAGTTCAGCGGATGTGCCACCTCTCTCTATCCCTTCCACTTTGAAACTATTTCTTCTTCAGATTATGACAGTGAGGATGACAATCCTCCACCACCTTCTCAGGATCCTCCTCCTTCTCCTCATCTTCCAAAATGGGTCTGTCTTACTCGGGATGCAACATGTGCTCTTGTCGGTGATCCTACAGATCAACGATGTACACGTTCTCTGTTTGATAGAGCCTCTTCTTTATTGGCTCAAGCTTCAAAAAATTATGATCCTGACACCTTTGTAGAAGCTTTAGGCCATCCAGATTGGGACATAGCTATGAATGAAGAATATCATTCATTATTGGCAAATGATACATGGGATCTTGTTCCTCTTCCAAAGGGACGAAAACTTGTTAGATGCAAATGGGTTTACAGAACCAAGTATGGACGAGATGGAAAAGTTGATAAACATAAAGCTCGTCTTGTTGCTAAGGGTTTTTCACAAGTTGAAGGCATTGACTATACTGAAACCTTCTCCCCCATTGCCAAAATGAACTCTATCTTCCTTTTTCTTTCCCTTTCTACCTCTTTCAAATGGGAAGTCCATCAGATGGATGTTAAAATTTCCTTTTTGCATGGGGACTTGCATGAAAAAATCTCTATGGAACAACCTACTGGCATTATACAAATAGAATCCAGTCTTGTATGTCGGCTTAAGAAATCCCTTTATGGTCTCAAGCAAGCCCCTCGTGCTTGGTATGCCAGAATGGATAGCTTTCTTTTAGAAACTGGCTTTTCTAGCTATCATTCTCACAATATTGTCTACACCAAGAAAGTGGGCAAGTCTCTTATCATTCTTCTTCTTTATGTTGATGATCCTATCCTTATAGGTAGTGATCCCAATCTTATAAACCATGTGAATTCTAGCCTTAAAAAGAAGTTTGAAATGGCAGACTTAGGACACTTGCATTATTTTCTTGGTCTTCAACTTGCAATCCAAGGAAGGTATTTCCCTTTCTTAGTCCAAGTATGCCTGTGATCTTCTACACCATTTTCACATGGAAGACTGTAAGCCAGCCCCTTCTCCTTTTCAGTCTGGAGCCAAAATTTTAGTCACTTGTACTTCACCTGAAGTTGATGCTACCTTATACTGTCAACTTGTAGGGAAACTTTTGTATCTGACCTTTACTTGTCCTGACCTTTCCTTTGTTGTTGGCCTTATTGCTCTGTTTATGTAAAACCCACATGAAAGTCATTGGAAAGCAGCTAAAAGAATACTTCGTTATGTTTGAGGTACAATTCACTTTGGGATTCATTACAGTGCCGAAGCATCTCCTCCATTGGTTGGTTTCACTGATTTCGATTGGGCTGGTGAACCTGATGATCAGAAGTCTACTGCAGGTTATGTGTTCACTCTTAGTTCAAGACCTATTACATGGGCTTGCAAGAAACAAAGTGCCATTTCTCTTTCTTCAGTAAAAGCAGAGTATTGTGGTGCCGTAGAAGCTAGTAAGGAAGCCCTGTGGCTTCGTTATATCCTGTCAGAGTTTGGTTTTCAGCAGCAACATCCGATTACACCTTGGTGTGATAATCAAAGTGCCATTCAACTATGCAAAGATCCAGTCCAAAATCAGTGTAGAAAACAAATTGAACCGCACTTCATCAGAAAGCTCATTCATGACCATGTTCTTCAAGTGGAATATTGTTGAACAGATGATCAAGTTGCAGACATCTTTACAAAGGCTCTCACAGAGGCGAAGTTTACTAAACTTCGATTTATGGTTGGAGTTCAGGAAGTTGTCATTAAGGGGGTATAGGCTCTAGTGCCTTCTTCCTTCTCCTATTGTGTCATATTTGTAAATCCTTCAATCCTATCCCAAGTTGTTTTTAAGGGGGGATGTTAGAATAGTTAAGTATAACTTGGTCTAGTATAGAGTTAGGTAAAGTGTGTTTCTTTACTATGTACATTTGTAACTTACAATCCGACGGTCACGATATGTAGTGATCCGACGATTCATTCTCTCCTCGGTATTACCGACACTTGATCCGTGGCTTGACACCCGATGGTCCATGAATTCTATTTAAAGCGCATGGAGGGTCATTTGTAGGTTCACTGTTCACGAGAGAAGCTTATGTAAATTTTCATTCTTTTATTAATAAATTGCCTGAAGTGGCCGCGTTGGCTCAGGCTGTGGACTGTTTCCCTATTTGAGGGTTTTAACCAGGTCAAAATACTGGTGTATTGATCTGTGATCTGTTTGTGAGCATGTCCTTTTGGTGTTCTGTCTGAGGAACTTACCCTGTAAATTCCTACATCATACTTGGTATCCAAAAATAAAATAATAGAACCCAACCACACCTTTCTTAGCCTTCTCCTATGTCCATTATGTTTGTGAAATCTACATGATCTGGCTATTTGGACCACTTTAACTTCTCAACCATTAAACAATACTATGAAAAGAATATGTATAAAGAAATATAGGATGGAAAAAAAGATACTAAATCCATAATTCACAGTTCCATGCAAAAGAAATGCAAAAGACAACAACCAAAGAAACTACACCAAAAACAATTGCAAAAAATTAAAATAAAAAATCAATGGACACAAAATCAAACTCTTTGCACTCATCCCCAACCAACTAACTTTTGCCTTGCGTCCATGGCCAATTGAGAACATGTTACACTACCCAACTCTACTATGCAACCATAGCCAACCAAACAACTACTCCACGCCCATGGCCAATCGAGGATCACATCACCTAACTATGCTCTGCGCTGCATCCAGTGCTCCTCTAGTGCCAAGCCCTTCATTCAATCTTAGATTTATGGCATTCAATAAAAAAACATGCAATCATATATTTATGCTTTATTTTGATTGGTTTTTTTTTTTTAATGCAACTATTAAATATATTTAAAATTCAGTCTAGTATAAACCAAGTCCTTGAAGTGCCATCATGACTTAAAACTTATGTCATCAAATTTTATGAAAGACATGACCCTATTCACTTGTGGCTGAAACAAGCACATGATTTATTCTCCTAAAAGATTTAAAAATACATTTAGTAGAAAGAAATTATGGTAAGCTACATCATTGAAAGCATTTTGAATCATTTTTAGTACATTATTAAAATTATGAGATTTAATAGATATTTTTCATAATAACTCATAATTATTAGTAACCAAGTTTTAATATAACCCATTGCATAGGGATTAGATAAAATAAACATATAAATTAGTTCTAATAGAGATTACTAAACCTAACCTAAAGATTTCTAACAATTTTTATGGTATATGGAAAAGTACTTTTCGTTGCTTTGAAGACATTAAAATTAGATCCAAGAAATGTTTCTTATAATACCATATAATATTAACTAAACTGTGTACATAATTATTAATTAAATTTTATTTATTTCCTTGGAAACTATTAGTTTGAATTATAATTCTGACATATTATTTTGTTTAAGAATTATGTATAATTAAAATTATATAAAAAATGTTTATATAAAAGCGGAATTATCTAATTTTATAACAAATCTTAAATGAGAGTAGTCTTGACTATGTGGGCAAGAAAACTTAAGCATAAATAGCATGGATTGATGTAGCCAATTTGGATTGTTTACCTCCTGTTACAGAAATGACAAAACATGCCCAATTTAAAATTTTAAAGGGTAAATTCACAACAAAAAACATTGATTATGACAATTTTGGAAGATATTTTAGATGTACGAGTACCTTACTCCATGATTTGGCCAACTACCATGGAACTTCCAAAATACCAACACTCAAAGTTCAATGTGGCACTATTTGTGATGGTCAGTAAGCATAGGGTAAAGGGCATTGTACAATGGAAAATATTGAGGGGCTCCCAATATTAATTTTTGAAACTAGGGTCAAATTCCACATTGGATAGCTCAGATGACCAAGATGATGATTGCATTAAATTTCTCTTTTTGAGAGGACCAAAATTGACCTAAAGATCATCTTTTTTGGACAAGCAGAAGTTGGTTTTTGAATTTATTTTATCCACTCATGTATATTGGAATAGGTCGGCCCTAAGCACATGTACTATTGGACAAGTTGGCCTCAACATTAAGTGGAACCTCAAGGAAGACTATAAATAGAAGAGACCTCAAGCTCATTTGGATTGATCAAGCCATCTTCTACTCTCTTCTAGTGTCTTGGTTCACACAAGTTTGACGAAGGAAGTTCGTTAAAGGGTCCGAAACTACAATGTTAAAGCTCACACGAATCTAGGGTTTCTGTTTCTTGATCGCTGGCTCGTAACTAAGCATTCCCAGCCCCATACCCATGCACATAGTGGTCAAAGGTGCGTTTGGGAGGTCTCAACAGCTTACACAGAAGCTTGAAGGGAGCATCTATGGTTTTTGAAGCAGATCAGACGGTGTTGGTCCTAGGACGCATGCACAAAGTGGTCAAGGGTGAGCATGGGCAATCTCAGTCTCTTGCATAGTAGTTGGATGGGAGTGACTGGGGGTTTGGAGTGGTTCTATGTGTTTGTCCCCAGACGCTCAATTATAGTCTTCCAGGGAACGTTCGGTCCAAACAAAGACGCTCACACACAATGCCTAAGGGAGCGACTAGGAAGTTTCAGTCGCTCATAGTCTGCCTTGCTGGGAGCGTCCAGGGTTATGATATAGGGTTTGAAAGTTGCCTTTAGTTGGCTTCAATAGTTTGTAGGATTAAGGGTTTCTCTCTGCTGTTCTGTAGTTCTGAACCCTGCTTCTATTATGTAAATATCTATTGTAATTTTATGTATTGGGCTCATTGTACTCTCTGTTGAATTTTTTTATGGTGATATAATAAAGAAGAAGATTTGAAAGGGTTTCCCCCTTATGGGGTTTTCCCATAGTCTTGGACCAATCTACTGTCTCTTATGTTTGTGATGTTGTCTTCTTTGTCATTGCATATGTTGTTCTATCTTCAGTTACAGTTTATGATTGGATACATTGCTAATAATTGAATGCATTGTTAAATGAAGAAGTGAATTGGGCTAAAGTAATTGATACAACATAGAACAATCTGAAAAATTAACATGGTATCAGAGCCAACGTGAAGGACAAGCCCAAAAGAAGACAAGCATTGAGGCCATCATTATTGAAAGAAGCTTGTCTAGTCAAAGTCAAGATGTCTTCCTCTACCTTCAAGGAGCATGAAAAGTTGGGTGACCCATCAAACTTTGCTGCATGGAAAGTCAGGTTGGAGATCATGGTTGACAAAAATGATGTGCTAGAATATATTCAAGGAAGGATGCTTGAGCCTCCAGAAAAATGTTACACTTCCATCTAAAACATGTACAAGAAAGGTGAGTCCAAAGCAAAGCAAATTATAGCTGAAGGTTTACAAGATCATTACTTGCATAGGTTGGGAATTTAAGAAAGTATAAAGACATGAAATAAAAAATTTGAGTGAGATCATCACCTTGGAATATGAATTCAAAGGGACCAAGTTGAACAAAGGAGAAGTTGTTCAATCTTACATTATGAGGATATCTCGCCTTAGCGATCAATTGCAAAGAGTTGGAGAAAATGTGCTTAACAAGGGAACTAGTAGTTGTGACTCTTAGAGGCCTCCCTCCTATTTGGGAAACCTTCATTACTACAATAAGCAACAACAATGTCCTCCCGTCATTTGATGAAATTGTTGGGAATCTTACTCAATAAGAATCAAGGATGATAGCGAGAGGAAGGATTCAAAATCATAAAGAGGGAGAGCCCACTGCAGATATCACTCATGACAAAAAGAAGAAGGGAAAAGGAGGTCCATCAAGGAATCCTCCTCCTTGATGGACCTCCTTCTCAAAATGCAAAAGGAAGGAACGAAAAATCTTTATCTAATATTGAATGGTATAATTGGCACAAGAAAGGTCATTATGCTCGAGATTGTCCCAAAGAAAAAGGCCACGTTACAACAAAAGAAGCAACAACAATAATAAAAGAAGAAAAGATGATCAAATAAATAACTACAATAGAGGATATGAGAGAAGAATAGATTCCTCAAGCGACCGTGAAGAAGATCATCCTCCTCAAAAGAAGTAAAGAGTTCCCAGGTCTGAAAGTAATGTTGTAAATAAATCTAAATACATTATTTATTTCTTCCTTTACTAGTTCTTCTCCACTGGATTTGTGGGATAGTTGGTTGGTTGATAGTGGGACCACTCATCATTTCTACGGATACAAGGAAGTCCTCTCTAATATAATAAAGAGGGAGACTAAGCTGAAGATCATTCTTGGATACAAATCCACTCATCCCATGAAAGGTTTTGGGTCTGTCAAATTTCGGTTGAATTCTAGGGAATCAGTTCTGCTACATGATGTTATGTATGTGTTGGGGTTACTGAAGAATTTGGTATCTGTGTCTGCATTCGATGATAAAGGGATGAGGGTTTCCTTCGTCAATGGAAAAGTTCTGACTTGGTCTGCTGGTTCACCTATGAGAAATGTATTCACATTAGGATCAAGATTTGAAGGGCTCTATAGAGTCACTGGAAGACCACTTCTAGCATTGGTTCATAATACCAATCATCTGAGTGAGTTGTGGCACCACAAAAAGTCTCATCTACACTATGATGCTCTTCCAAACGTGAAGAGATTAGTCATAGGTATTCTCGATGTTCAAGCCCATCATGATGGAGTTTGTCTAGTTTGTGTGAGTGGAAATAAAACAAGGGGACCATTCCCCTCTAGCGAGAACAAGACAAATGACATCCTCCATCTCATTCATTCCTATATATGTGGTCCGATGATTGTGCATTCTATTGGTGGTCATCTCTACTACATCACCTTCATTGAAAACTTCTCAAGAAAGACATGGATATACTAATTAAAGAACAAGGATGAAGCCTTTGAAATGTTCAAGGAATTCAAAACCTTGATCGAAAATCAAATAGGGAAAAGAATCAAAGTATTCAAGTTCGACAATGGATGGGAATACATGTCAAACGAGTTCATAGAATTTTTCAAGAAAGAAGGGAGCAAGAAGGAAACAATTGTGCCATATACTCCTAAACAAAATGGTTTAGTGGAAAGGACGAATAGGTCTATATTAGAAGCTTCCCATGCCATGCTCCATGATCAAAAGGTGCCAAATTTCCTTTGGGGAGAAGCTACACATGCTGCTATATATGTTCAAAAAAGGGTGCCTCATAAGCATTAGAAAACAAGACCCACAAGGATGAAGCCTTTGAAATGTTCAAGGAATTCAAAACCTTGATCATAAATCAAATAGGGAAGAGAATCAAATTATTCAGGTTCGACAATGGAGGGAATACATGTCAAACAAGTTCATAGAATTTTGCAAGAAAGGAGGGATCAAGAAGGAAACAATTGTGCCATATACTCCTAAACATAATGGTTTAGCGGAAAGGAAGAACATGTCTATATTAGAAGCTCCATGAGAAAAAGGTGCCAAAGTTCCTTTGGGGAGAAGCTACACATGCTAATGTATATGTTCAAAACAGGGTGCCTCATCAAGCATTAGAAAACAGGACCCCCAAAGAAATATTCATAGGTGTCAAGCTCGATATTAGCCATCTTCGTGTATTTGGATGCCCACATATTTTCATGTGCCAATGGACAAGATGAACAAGTTAGAAGCTACTGGAAGAAAATGGGTCATTGTGAAGATTCTAAAGTATATATAATATATATGCTTGGTCAAGTGAAGGTAGAAATTAGCAAGGACATAACATTTGATGAATATGCAGCTCTTGGAAAAGAAATATACCTTCCTCTGCCTCCTCCCAAGAAGGAGAATAATGTTTGGGAAATTTTAGATGGTCCTTCCATGCCAGAGTCCGAGACTGTTATGAAACCAGCTCAAGAAAAGATAGAAAAGATAGATCAACGCCTTAGAATTCAGCCTCTTCGAGGGGGCAACCTCCTTTACATTACATAAATGAACAATTCTTGGATGATACAAATAGAAAGGCCTCCCTTCTATATATAGGAGTCTAAGGGGTCATAACTAATCAAACATGCGACATA
>APFE031000663.1:0-30213 GCA_000404065.3 Pinus taeda | reverse complement strand
CCTCTAGCATTTCTGCAACCATACGTTCAATTTCTCTCTTTTGGGCATAGGGATATCTGTATGGCTTGATGTTTGGAGGAACACTTCCTGGAATCAGATGAATAGCATGATCATGATCACGCATAGGTGTGAGACCTTTGGGAGTCTCAAATACCTTGGAATGATTGTCCAAGACTTTTTGGAGATCTGGAGAAATAGATGATTCCAATGTGGAAACATCTAGCGAACATAATTGTGCAATTACACCTTTTTGTTCCTTTTTTTAGAAGCTTTGTCATACCGTTAGAGCTGATTATCTTTCCCGGTTTCCCTTCAATACCCCTTAATTCAACTTCTTTCCTTCTGCAGAAAATTTCATGAAAAGTCTTGAAAATTAAAAGTTATTGTACCCAAGGATTGTAGCCATTGGACTCCTAGTACAACATCAGCACCTCCCATTGGAATGGAAAGCATTGGGCTAGTCAATACATATTCTCCCATGGAAAGCTTGACATTATGGCATTTTCCAGAGCAATTTATTGTTCCTCCATTTGCAATCATCACTTGACACTCTGGTGCTGGATATAGGAAGCAATTCAATTCTTTTGCTACCTTACAATGAATAAAATTGTGGGTGCTTCCTGAATCAATCAAAACTATTACTTTTTTCTTCTTGATTTGTCCTTCTATCTTGATGGTTTGAGGAGTGGTAATTCCCGCCAATGCATTACAAGATATGGTCAGATTCATTTGTTTTTCATCTAGGTTTTGTTCCTGGAGTATATCCTCTTCTTTGACCTTTCTTGCTCCTTTTCTTCTTCCTCTTCACAATCTATGTAGAATAATTTCTTCTCAGCACACTTATGACCTTTAGTGTATTTGCTATCACAACTGTAACAAAGCCCTTTTGCTCTTTTTTCTTCCAATTGTTGTGGTGTCAACCTTATAGGTTGTGGAAAGATAGGCACAACACTTCCATCTTTATAGTTGTGAGTGGTATGCTTCTTGGTTGCCATAATTTTGCTTTCCATTTTTCTTGCTAACCTGAATGCCTTCTCTAATGAATCAGGTTCCCAAAGGCGAACATCATGTTGGATATTATCCTTTAAAGACCCTATGAACACATCAATCCTATGCTCCTCTGGAATATTTTTTACCGTTATGTTCAATTTTTGGAACTCCTCAATGTGCTCCATTATTGAACCCTTTTGTTTGAGACTTATCAATTGGCTAGAAAAAGTGTTTCTTTTTGTATCTTTATAATGTGTTGTCAATTCTTCCGTAAAAATTGCCCAAGTGATAATTTTTTTACGAGAGCAAAGCCATTGATACCATACAAACTGATTTGGTTCCAAATATAAAGTTGCATACGTACCTTTTGTGTGTTTTGCACATTATTGAGATCGAAAATTGCTCCATCTGTAATATCCATGTTGCGGGATCCTTGCCATCAAACTTCCTCATATCGATTTTTGGAATATGGTGGGTCTTCGATCCACATTAGAGTCTATGGAATCATGATTAACATTTCTTTTGTTCTCATCATGAGTTTCCTTTACTACCCTTTCACCCTTAGTGACCCTTTCTTGTAGCAGCTTATTCATATTTATCTTCAATTCTTCCATGTCTGTCTTCAAATCTGTCTTCAAATCGCCCATGTCTATCTTCAAATCTATCTTCCAATCGTCCATCTTAGCTTCCATTCCATTCATCTTAGCTTCCACGCCCTTTATCTTAGATTCCATGCCATTTATATTAGCTTCTATTAGCTTTTGTGAGGTGACATTTGTTGCACTTGTTCTTGTAATTTTGATATATCATGTAGCATTTCTTCCTCTTCTTCATGAGTCATGATAGGGCTTTCAGGTTTCTTATTATGTGTTTTCATTTTCTTTCCTTGGGGCATCCATTACCGATAATAATTCTCTACTATGCCCTTTGAATTCCTTCAAAATAAAATTTCAAGCCAATCTTAAGCAAAAATTTAAAAGAATCTACACACCTTTTTTCACTTTGTAGGAGCTCGATATTGCCTTTGATGTATCTCTGTACTTTCAAATCATCCAGTTCTAAAATTGCGACATGCAGTAGCCCTCCGTGTCCTCTTTCCAATGCCACCAATCTGATCCAAATTGGATTCTCCAAGGAAGAATTATACAAAATCTCCCACAGTGACCTGATTATAGACTAGTCCAGTAGAGTGAACTTGTACGTCGTGCCATGAGTCATTGCTTCGAACTTTGGCTCTGAAAAATATATACAAGAAACTACAATTTTTCCTCTTTCTGTACCTTGTTATGAAATTTCAATTAGATGCTCAGAGAGAAAGTTATGACGATTTTCCCCAGGTCACCTGTTTGGAATGAAATTCAGAAGTCTGCAAGACCAAATTTCTCAGGTCATATCTCCGCAAATATAACACGAAAAGCTCTGAAATTCGGACCTGAGATTCAGGGCGATTTCTTCTCAAATGGGTTTTTTTTAGCTTCTGAAATATCGTAGAAAAAAATTTATAGCGAAAATTCCACGATGACCTGTGTGGAGTAGCGAAACCCTAGAATCCAAAGCTCTAATACCAAATGCTATGAAACAAGCTCAAGAAAAGACAGAAAAGATAGATCAACGCCTTAGAATTCAGCCTCTTCGAGGAGGCAACCTCCTTTACATTACATAAATGAACAATTCTTGGATGATACAAATGAAAAGACCTCCTTTCTATATATAGGAGTCTAAAGGGTCATAACATAATCAGAGCTGACATAACAATAATAATGTAAGGCCACAGTAATAACAATAGTGGGCTTCTATGGGGCACAATAGTAACAATATGGGCACTACATGGGTACATCAATATAATAAGTGGGTTGTACTAATAACAATAAGGGGTTACACTAGTAGTATAGGGGCCTAACAGAGACTGATAGTGATGATGATCCCATGGAGCCAATGGATCCTTTAGATCCTCCTCCAAGTGATCCTCCTACTAGGAAGAGACCACTTTGGCTCCATGATACCCTATAAAATGCTAAAAGAAATGATCCCATTCATAGATCATTTAGAGAAAGGAAGCAACCATGCAGGTATCCGGGATATGTTGTAGCCATGAACACTATGATTCAATCCAAACCTTCCTCATTCGAAGACGCTATAAAAGATCAAGTTTGGAAGGATGCTTTGGCGGAGGAATATGAATCGATTGTGAAAAATGATGTATGGGATGTTGTGCCAAGACCAAATGGGAAGTCTATCGTGACTTCAAAGTGGCTATTCAAGATCAAACATGGAATTGATGGCAACATTGAGAAATAAAAAGCAAGGTTAGTAGCTCGAGGTTTCTCTCAGAAAGAGGGAGGAAATTATGATGAAATATTTTCTCTTGTGGCTCGATATACAACCATCCATTCAACACTTTCCCTTGCTTCTAGTTAAGGATGGACTCTTCATCAGATGGACGTAAAGACGATATTCCTTCATGGTATATTACATGAAGACATTGAGCAACCACTGGGATTTGAAGTGGAAGATCGAAGAGCACATGTTTGTAGGTTGTAGAAGGAATTGTATGGTTTGAAGCAAGCTCTCTAATATTTGTATGCACACAATGAAAATTATTTAATGAAGACGAGATTCACAAGAAGCAATTCCGATCCCAACCTCTACCTCAAGGTAGTCCAAGATATGCCATTGACATTGGTTTTATATGTTGATGATCTATTCTTAATCGGTAGTGAGCCTCTGATGATCGAGTGTAAGAGGGAGCTAGCCTCTGAAGATGAAGGACCTTGGTCTCATGCACTACTTTCTAGGTCTTGAGGTGTGGCAAAGGCCAGGTGAGATTTTCCTTTCACAAGGAAAATACGTTGTGAAGCTCCTAGAAAGATTTGGAATGACTAGATGCAAATTAATGGCTACACCGATGGAAATGAACTTCAAGAAGTTATGTGGAGAAGCTACAAGACCTAATTGGAAAATCCATTCAAGTATAGGCAATTGATTGGGGTTTTGATGTTCCTTGTGAACACTCATCTAGACATATGATATGCAGTAAACACATTGAGTCAATTCATGACCGAGCCCCTCCATGCACATTGGATCACTGTCAAACACATATTGAGATATTTTCATGGGTTGATCACACTTGGTTTGAGATAATATGCCGGAGATGTTTGACTTCATGGATACATTGGTGCTGACTGGGTAGGAAATTTTATCAACAGGAAGAGTACGTTTGGATGTTGTTTTAGTCTTGGATTTTCCATGATATCCTGGATGAGAAATAAACAAAAGTCTGTAGCATTAAGCATCGCCGAAGCAGAATATATTGCCTCTAGCATGACTAGCTGTGTAGCAGTTTCGTGAGGAAGCTCTTTGGAGAGCTATTTGAGCAAGTCTTAGATGCTACAGTGATATATTGTGACAACAAGAGTGGGATCCTTTTGGCAAATAATCCCATGTTTCATGACAAGTCCAAGCACATTGAGATTCAATATCACTTTATTCAAGACACGGTGCAAAGAGGAGCTATTGAACTCCATCACATATTGACAGATGAGCAAATTGCAGATATTCTCACCAAGGAAATACTGAAAAGAAAGTTCTTGGCCTTCAAAGAGAAGCTTGGACTAATGGATGTGGCCCCTCTAGGTGAGGAGAAACGTTGATCGAGGAAACAGAGTCAAATCTTCCCACCGTGTTTGAGCTCCTAGGGTGAGGAATTGAGATAGAGGGCTCTTGGGGTTGAGAGATTTATAGAAAATAGGGTACTCTGCTATCTGTTACCCAGAGGGTTAGAGATGCTACTCCCATATATTCATAGGGATGGAGATGCTGCTCCCCTATTTGGTCTATGCAGAGTATACCCCAGTTGGCATCATACCCTCAAGCAAGGTTTGTTGGGAATACCACTCCCTGTTTGGCCAATAGGTTGAAAGTGTCCTTGGGGTGTACAATCCAAGTTGATTATGATGTAGGTGTTTTGCCACATGAAAATTGAGGGTCATTGATGGGAAGATTAGTAGGAAATAGGATTGGGTTGATACTTTCTCCCCTTTTGGGATTCCAGGTTGAGAATGAGCTCCCCGATGAAATTCCAGGGTCGAACATGTACTCCCTTGTATGATTAGTTATCCTATTTCTCGGTATGGGTGGAAGTCAATGCTCCTCGATTCTTCTTCTTTTAGATTTGAGAAAGTTTCAACAGATAGAGTTGAGCAGAGACAACCAAAGAATGACTACAACATGACATGATGATGTGATGATCAACAAATAGATATTGGTAGGTGGAATTCTTCCTAGTTGAGAGGGAGTGTTAATTTTTGCAACTAGGATAAAATTCCACCTTGGACAACTCAGATGAATGAGATGATGATGGAATTAAATTCCTCTTTTCAAGAGAAAAAAATCGACCTAAAGATCACCCTATTTGGACAAGAAGAAGTTGGTTTTTGAATTTACACTATCCACTCATGTATATTGGAATAGGTCGGCCCTAAGCACATGTACTATTGGACAAGTTGGTCTCAACATCAATTGGATCCTCATGGAAGCCTATAAATATAAGAGACCTCAAGCTCATTTGGACACAATGATCAATCCATCTTCTACTCTCTTCTATTGTCTTGGTTCACACAAGTGTGATGGAGGAAGTTCGCTCAAGGGTCTGAAACTACAGGGTTGCAGCTCGCATGAATCTAGGGTTTCTATTTCTTGGTCACTGGCTCGTAACTAAGCATTCTCAGCCCCATACGCATGCACATAGTGGTCAAAGGTGTGTTTGGGAGGTCTCAACTGCTCACATAGAAGCTTGAAGGGAGCGTGTAGGGTTTTTGAAGCAGATCAGATAGTGTTGGTCCCCGGATGCATGCACAAAGTGGTCAACTGTGAGCCTGAGAAGTCTCAGTCACTTGCACAGTAGCTGGAAGGGAGTGACTGAGGGTTTGGAGTGGTTTTGTGTGTGTTTTTCCCAAGACGCTCGCATACAGTCTTCTAGGGAGCGTTTGGGCTAGACACAGATATTCACACACAATGGCTAAGGGAGCGACCACGAAGTTTCAGTTGCTCATAGTCTGCCTTGCTATGAGCATCTAGGGTTTTGATATCGGGTTTGACAATTGCCTTCTTTTTACTTCAATAGTTTGATGGATAAAGTGTTTCTCTCTGCTGTTCAACAACCTGCTTCTGTTATGTAAATATCTACTGTAATTTTATGTATTGGGCTCATTCTACTCTCCGTTGAAAACATTTTATGATGATCTAATAAAGAAGAAGATTTGAAATGGTTTTCCCCCTTGTGGGGTTTTTCCCTGGTCTTGGACCAATCTGCTATATCTTATGGTTGTGCTTTTGTCTTCTTTGTCATTGCATATATTGTTCTATCTTCAATTACAATTTATGATTGGATACATTGCAAATAATTGAATGCATTTTTAAATGAAGAAGTGATTTGGGATAAAGTAATTGATACAACATAGAACAATCTAAAAAATTAACACCCAAGAAGAGCACTTGTCCCCAAGGAGGGGCCATATGTTATCTAACAATATTGTTAGCTACCGAAGGTATCCTCAAGGTATCCTTTGAAGGAAGTTACTCTTCAAGTTTTTTAACATTGAGAAAACAATCTAACTTGGGGATAGAAGTTGATGCCATATTTGATAATTTTGATGGTCTAGATTCTTGCATCTCAGTTGTAGGGAAGATTGCAGCAACATTTTGACAATTCAATAAATTGGGATGGTTGTAACTAATATACCTACTGGGTCAACAAATTCACTTTGACTTGTTTTAATTCATTGTTTAAAGGAACAATTTTCTTGTTAGAGGAAGCTAGAATTTCCTAAAATAAGTTAAGAGTATTTTTTTTTCTTGAGAAAAAAATGAACTTTTTATTACTATAAAAAGTTACATATACATTCAACAGCTTTCGTTTGCTGTAATACTTATGTAAGCCTGCAAAAAACTGTTCAGAAACTGAGCTTGGCCTCTTCAAAAGAGGAGATGACAGCTCCCTTTCTCCATGTTTTCAAAAACGCGTCCATGATTCCTTGTGTTTTATAGCTAGAGTTTACATCTTGCTTCTTTTTCGGGGCTTCCTCTATCAAGGAAAACAGCCCTAGGCAAAAAAGATTGCACAAAAAGACAACACAAAATACACGAAACATGTTTCATATTTCAGCTACGTTCCAAAAAACAAAAACATTGATGTCAGATCAGCCATGTGCCATGTTTATGCATTTCGAACATAAGGAGGATGGTCCAAGAAATGGTCTTCACCATTGATTTCTTCCACTATTCTCCAGCTTCCCAGAACTTGTTGAAGACCATCTTTAGAAAGCTTGTCTGTCGAGTCATTTCGTTCCCTGTATATATGATGAATGGAAAAAGAATCAAAAGATAATTTCAGGTGCTGTATTTCTTCTAAAAGAGGATGCAAAATATAATTATGACATCTTCTTTGACCATTTATCCATTTAATGACATTTAGTGAATCCCCGAAAATCTGAACTGTGACGGTGTTTCTGTGTATCAGCCAGCATAGAAGAAGCTTGAGAGCAGATAGTTCTGCATAGTTGTTTGAGCCACTTCCCAAACCTATGGAAGCTTTTAGGGAGTGACTTTTGCTTAAGTGGATAATTATGCTTGCTCCAGCTTTATTATTTTGGGAGGCTCCGTCAAAGTAAGCCCAAGGTACTCCATCCTTGACTTGTTCTTCTTCAACCTTTCGGGGCGGCTTTTCTTCCTCTAAATCCGGCATATTTGTGTAGATAGATAAACAATGAACAGTAATTGATTCCGCAGAAGTTTCTTTGTCCTGGAAAATGCTTCTATTCCTTGCAATCCAAATGCCCCAGCATATAATGGGAGGCAAATTACTTAACTTCCGGACTGAGTTTTGGTGCACCACTTGTGCCAAACTTCGGCTATATTGTCCCCTTCCCAGGATATCTGCAATTGAATATACTTACCCGCCTCCAACCATACTTTTTTTACTATATGACATCCAATGAACAAGTGTGCCGTAGTCTCTAAATCATTTTTGCATAATGGACATCTTCCTGGCCCTTGTTTAAATCTGGCTTGCAGAATGTCCCATGTGGGGACTTTCCCTTTCAAGATACACCAGAAGAACGGTTTTGCTTTAGTAGGGCACTTTAGCTTCCATATTGATTTCACCCACCAATCCGGGTCTTCCCAACCTTTTTTGGGCATGAGGAGCTTATATCCAAATTTTGGGGAATAGCTGCCAGAGTCAGCATAAGCCCATACTAGCTGATCTGGTTGTCCTTGAGCCTTACACTTGATCTGGAAAGTTCTTGCAAGTAGACCTCCCAATCATTCCACCAACGGGGGTGAAGATCCAATTCCTCTCCTAACTTCCAATCTTGTCCCCATATGGTTGAGAATCCTATTTCCTCCACCTAATTTAAATACAAAATTCCTTTGGAGGCAAGGTGTCTAATCAGGCCAGGGGATATAGCATAATTCTCGTTACAACCCACCCAAAGGTCCCTTCCAATGCGGATGCTTTCACCATTTCCAATCTGCCAAGACAAACCTTGTTCAATAAGTTTGAAGGCATCGATAGTCGCTTTCCATATAATCGACACATTACCTCCTTTCTTTTCTGGGTTTCTAATCCATTCTTCAAGGGGATCAGGATCAATGTATTTCCGCTTTACCACTTTTGTCCAAATATTTTCCAATTTGATGATTCTCCACCCTGATTTTGCTGCCAAAGAGGATCCAAAGGCAGTAATATCTTTAATTCCCCATCCTCCCCATTCTTTTGGTCTTGCCACCTTTTCCCAAGCAATCTAGGGGAGCACAGACTCCTCCTTTGATCCTGCCCATAGAAATCTGCTGCATATTCTTCTTATTTTTTCCAGGATTCCTTTGGGAACCCAGGTCAGCACGACCCAGTATACAGGAATAGCTAGGAGGAATGATTTAATTAAAGTTAGCCTTCCTGCTCTTGAGAGCCATCTAAAGTTCCAGTGTGAAATCCTGGCTTCAATCTTTGCTACTAACCAATTCCAGTCTTGTTTTTTATAGTTATCTGGTTTCAGCCAGAACCCCAGATATTTGAAGGGGTCCCCAAGCTTAGTTACCTCTAAAGGAAGAGCAACAATAATATGGCTTATCTCCTGCCTATTTAGGCCTTCCATTATGAGCTGTGATTTCCTGTAATTGACTTGCATCCCCGTTGCTTTCATGAACAGCTCAAGGATCTCCTTTATATTTTTAAACTCTGTCAGGCTTCCATTACTGAAGAGTAATATATCGTCTACAAACAGGAGATGTGTAATAAAAAGGTTGACAACCACCTCCAGGCATTTAATTGCTCCTTCCCTTTTGGCTTTTAACATTAGCTGACTCAACCCTTCTGCGACCAATAAAAACAGTAAAGGGGACAATGGGAAGCCTTGCCTTAGGCCCCTTTGCCCTTTGAAGAACGGAGAGGCTGCCCCGTTTATAAGCACCGCAAAACTGACACTGGTGATACATCCCATAACCCAGTTGATGAAATCGATTTTGAACCCCAGATGAGTTAACAACATTCAGATATAGGTCCAACTGATTCTGTCATATGCTTTTGACAGATCAATTTTCACCACTGCTCCTTTCTTTTTCATCAGTTTCACACTATGAATAGTCTCCTAGGCCACTCCTATAGCTTAGTGTATTTGGCGCCCATCCAGAAATCCAAACTGTTCGCTTGAGATGCATCCGGATAGAATTGGTTTTAAGTGAGCAGCTATCATTTTAGCTATGATTTTATAAACACTGTTGCATAGTGAAGTGGGTCTGAAATATTCAAAAGACTCAGGGACTTCTTTTTTAGGAATAAGGGCTATAAATGTTGAGTTAAAAGGCGCATATATCATACCTTTCCTTCTAGAATCCTCAACCACATTAGTTAGTTCCGAGCCAATCTGATAAAAAAACTGCTGAAAAAATTCTATAGGCCACCCGTCAGGCCCAGGACTTTTATCCTTTTCCATAGATTTTATTACATTCTCCACTTCTTCAGAAGTGATTTCCCCCAGTAAGCCTTCCGCTTCTTCCTCCTCCACATAACGAGGAAAACTTTGGGCTGTTCTAATAACCTCTGCTAATGTAGGCTCTCTCTGCTCAGAAAGAAGATTTTGAAAGTGGTTCCTCCCCATGTTTGAGAGCGATTCAAAGGTATTTTCCTCTCTTCCTTCTTCGTCTTTTAGTTTCCAGATAGTATTCATTATCCTCCTGCCTTTCGCATAATTGTGATTTTTTTTTGTATTTTCATCTCCAGCCAACAGCCATATCGCCCTGCTTTTCAACCTCCATTCTTCTTCTCTATCCAAAAGAATTTGGCTTCTCCGCTTTTCTAACATTAGCATCCTGTCCTTCACTTCCTGAGATTCATATCCATTTGAGTCAGGTTTTTCTAGTTCCCCAAGCTCCCTGTCGACACTGATTAAGGCTTCGTTTTGTTTTTGCTTCCTTTTTTTAGCCCAGTCCATTGTGACCTTCATCCTTTTCGGATTTTCCATGAAAAGGAAACTCTTATCTTCCATTACGTCCCTGCTTGGATGTTGCCAGGTTCCATTGAAGTGCTGTCTGAATGATTCCTCCTGCATCCAAGCAGCATTGAATATAAAAGGTGTTGCTGGTTTAAAGGGGGGCTTGGATAGTTCTAGTAGTATAGGGAAATGATCCGAGTTTCCTCCCTCTCCTATCCACTGTCAGAACATCGGTATTCTGGAAGCAAGATCCTCACATAAAAGAAATCTGTCTAGTCTTTTAGCGACTTGGGCTTCACCTGTTCTATGGTTTCTCCAAGTAGGCTTTAACTTTCATAGATTTGCATCAATCAGTTTATGCGAGGTGAGGGCATTTTGAAAGAAATCCGATAAGGGGTCTTCTCTGGCTGAGCGGCCCCATGCTTCCGTGTTTCTAATGGAGAAGTTTAGATCTCCTCCTACCACCAGATTTTGATCCCTCATCACAGATTTAGCCAGGAGGCTGTTCCAAAACGAGACTCTCTCCTGGCATGGCCCGTATATATTTAAGATAGACAAAGGGCTGTCGAATTCAGGGGACAAAACTTCCATCCACAAGCTTAAGGGTATTTCTTTTATGTTTTGAATATTATCTATATTTAGGTGAACAATTTATGTATTTTGCATTTGGAAGACTATTTAAATAGACCAATTTAGTTATTGCCAATTTAGCTTTTTGGTTATATCAGAGGAAGCAACAAAAGTGGAAAACTTTGTTTGGAGTACAGAAAAGGCATCTATATACATATTTGTATTTTCATTTCTTCTTCAAGTATGAGAGAGAGATAGAGCGAGAGAGAGAGAAATCCTTACATATTATATAGTTATGTAGCATAAATTATATAAATCAAATTAAACCACACATACCTTCAAATTAGCCTTTTCCTTCTAATTAACCTTTGCCTTCACCCACTACATTTGTACACTTGTGAATCTGCATCAACTGGGTTGTTTTGGTCTATGTTGATTTCCTGATCCACTAAGCTCAACAAAAGCTAGACCAAAAATAGAATAAGAAATATTAAAAAAACACAAAAAAAATCATGAGAATTGTTAACCTTAACCTTAGACAATAAAATTTTATGATAAATATTAAAACATCACTAAAACTTTCATGAAACATAGAAGTAACTATATCCTATATAAAAGAAAAAAATCTCGAACTCTAGATAAATGAGGAAGGAAGGAGGAGATTAATTGTGCTTGAAGTGAGAAAGCTTACAAGGGTTTTCCATCGAAAGAGGACTCACACTCGAACCTCTACCCTCTTATAGAAAGATATTCAACACTGTTTCTACACCATTCTTTACGTACATTACCTTTATATTTTAAATATTACACGTGACATAATTGTGTAGAAGAATAAGAGTTGAATTAAATCAAAGATCACACCTCCTTCACCTTCCCCTACTCCCGCTCCACTTATAAAAGAAAATATCAAATGCACCCGTGAAATATTTATAAGCTAACTTGTTCGGGCTAAGATTCACCTTCCATGCACCCACAACACTTGTAAAATAAAGTACAAAATATATCTTTCAAAATGTGAAAGAGGTAAAGAGATTGTAAAATACTATAAAAATATATTAAAGACAGAACAAAAAAGCTACACGGGCAAGGAGGAAGGAGATTAATGGTTCATGAAATGGGGATGGTCCCCCCTCCTTTTCCGTTCCTTTCCTTACCGTGCCTTTACCCCACTGCACCTATGAAATCTTCATGAGCTGACATGTTCAAGCTAAAATTTGCCTTCCCCTGTCCCCACTTCACCTGTAAAAACAAATACCAAAGATATCTTTAAAAATATGAAAGAGGTAAAGAGACTGTAACGTGTGAAATCTTCATCATTTGACTTGTTTGGGCTAAACTTCACCATCCCTTGCCTCCATTGCACCTACACATGCACCCACAAAAAAAAATACCAAAAATCTCTTTAAAAATGTTAAAGACGCAGTAATATATTACAAAAATAAAAATATAAGAGAAACCAAAAACAAAAATGGGAAATACGAAAGGATATTAATGGTTTCTGAAATGAGGATGATCAGACATAGTCTTTGAAACAAAAGAGGATTCACCTTCTTTTCCCCTCTCACACAAAGTTTCAATAGATTCTTCGCCTTGCTTATTTTAAAATTTAAAACATCAACATATTATAATTTCGATTCAAAGATAAAATAAACGAAAGCAATCATACATATTTTAGCCTTCTCCTATGTTCAATGTATCTATAAAATATACACGAGTTGGGCCATTTGGGCCACTTTAACTTCTCCACCATTAAACCAAACTATGAAAAAAATAGGTAACATGAAATATAGGGTGGAAAACAAGATACTAAATCCATAATTCACATGACTATGCAAAAACAACGTAAGAGATAATAACCAGATAAACAACTACACCAAAAACAATAGCAACAACAAAAACAAAAAGTAAAAATAACAAAAGAACTAGTAAACACAAAATCAAACTCTCTGCAACCATCCCCAACAACCTAAGTTTTTCTCTGAATCCATGGCTAATCAAGGACATGCCACAACACCCAACTCTACTTTGCAACCATAGCCAACCAACCAACTTCTGCTATACATCTGTGGCCAATCGAGGATCACATCACCCAACCTTGCTTTGTGCTGCATCCAATGCTCCTCTAGTGCCAAAAAATTGTTTGGAAGTTAATGCTCCTTGATTCTTCTTCTTTTAGATTTGAGAAAGTTTCAATAGATAGAGTTGGGAAGAGACAACCAAAGCATGACTACAACGTGACATAATCATGTGATGATCAACAAATAGATATTGGTAGGTGGAATTCTTCCTAGTTGAGAGGGAGTGTTAATTTTTGCAACTAGGGTCAATTTCCACCTTGGACAACTCAGATGACTGAGATGATGATTTCATTAAATTCCTCTTTTCAAGAGGACAAAAATCGACCTAAAGATCACCTTATTTGGACAAGAAGAAGTTGGGTTTTGAATTTATTTTATCCACTCATGTATATTGGAATAGGTCGGCCCTAAGCACATGTACTATTGGAAAAGTTGGCCTCAACATCAAGTGGACCCTCATGGAATCCTATAAATAGAAGATACCTCAAGCGCATTTTGACACATTGATCAATCCATCTTCTACTCTCTTCTATTGTCTTGGTTCATACAAATTTGACGAAGAAAGTTTGCTCACACGAATCTAGGGTTTCTGTTTCTTGGTCATTGGCTCATAACTAAGCATTCTTAGCACCATACACATGCACATAGTGATCAAGGGTGTGTTTGGGAGGTCTTAGCCGCTCACACAAAATCCTGAAGGGAGCCTGTAGGGTTTTTGAAGCATATCAGACAATGTTGGTCCCCAGATGCATGCACAAAGTGGTCAAGTGTGAGCCTAGGAAGTCTCAGTCATTCGCACAGTAGCTGGAAGGGAAATACTAGGGGTTTGGAGTGGTTATTTTTGTGTTTGTCCCTATATGCTCGCATACGGTCTTCCAAGGAGTGTTCGGGCCAGACACAGACGCTCACACACAATGGCTAAGGGAGCGACTAGGAAGTTTCAGTTGCTCATAGTCTGCCTTGCTATAATTGTCTAGGGGCTTGATATAGGGTTTGATAGTTGCCTTCAATTGGCTTCAATAGTCTGATGGATAAAGGGTTTCTCTCTACTGTTCTGAAGCTTGCTTCTGTTATGTAAATATCTACTGTAATTTTATGTATTGGGCTCATTGTACTCTTTGTTGAAAACTTTTTATGACGATCTAATAAAGAAGAAGGTTAGAAAGGGTTTTCCCCCTTGTGGGTTTTTTCCCTAGTCTTGGACCAATCTGATGTCTCTTATGGTTGTGCTGTTGTCTTCTTTGTCATTGCATATATTGTTCTATCTTCAGTTACAGTTTATGATTGGATAAATTGAAAATAATTGAATGCATTGTTAAATGAAGAAGTCAATTGGGATAAAGTAATTGATACAACATAGAACAATCTAAAAAATTAACACCCAAGAAGAGCACTTGTCCCCAAGGAGGAGCCATATGTTATCCAACAAAATTGTTGGCTATCGAAGGTATCATTTGAAGGAAGTTACTCTTCAACTTTTTTAGCATTGAGAAAACAAACTAACTTGGGGATAGAAGTTGATGCCATATTTGATAATTTTGATGGTCTAGATTCTTGCATCTCAGTTGTAGGGCATATTGCAACAACATTCTGACAATTCAATAACTTGGGATGGTTGTAACTAATATACCTGCTGGGTCAACAAATTCACTTTGACTTGTTTTAATTCATTGTTTAAAGGAACAATTTTCTTGTTAGAGGAAGCTAGAACTTCCTAAAAGAAGTTAAGAGTATTTCTTTTATGTTTTGAATATTATCTACATTCAGGTGAATAATTTATGTATTTTTCATTTGGAAGGCTATTTAAATATACCAATTTAGTTATTGCCAATTTAGCTTTTTGGTTCTATTAGAGGAAGCAACAAAAGTAACAAAATTTGTTTGGAGTGCAGAAAAGGCATCGAGAGAGAGAGAGAGAGAGAGAGAGAGAGAGAGAGAGAGAGAGAGAGAGAGAGAGAGAGAGAGAGAGAGAGAGAGAGAGAGAGAGAGAGATCCTTACATATTATATAGTTATGTAGCATTAATTTAAATCAAATTAAACCACACATACCTTCAAATTAGCCTTTTCCTTCACCCACTACATTTGTACACTTGTGAATCTGCATCAACTAGGTTGTTTTGGTCTATGTTAATTTCCCGATTCACTAAGCTCAACAAAAACTAAACCAAAAAATAGAATAAGAAATAGTAAAAAAACACAAAAAAATTCATGAGAATTGTTAACCTTAACGTTAGACAATAAAATTTTATGATAAATATTAAAACATCACTAAAAATTTCATGAAACGTAGAAGTAACTATATCCTATATAAAAGAAAAAAATCTTGAACTCTATATAGATGAGGAAGGAAGGAGGAGATTAATTGTGTTTGAAGTGAGCGCTTAGAAGGGTTTTCCACCGAAAGAGGACTCACACTTGAACCTCTACCCTTCTTATCGAAAGATATTCAACAATGTTCCTTCACCATCCTTTACACACATTAACTTTATATTTTAAATATTGCATGTGACATAATTAATAGAAGAATAAGAGTTGAATTAAATCAAAGATCACACCTCCTTTGCCTTCCCCTACTCCCACTCCACTTATAAAATAAAATATCAAATGCACCTTTGAAATCTTTATAAGCTAACCTGTTTGGGCTAAGATTCGCCTTCCATGCACCCACAACACCTGTAAAATAAGTACCAAATATATCTTTCAAAATATGAAGAGGTAAAGAGATTGTAAAATACTATAAAAATATATTAAAGACAAAAACGCTACCTTGGCAGGGAGGAAGGAGATTAATGGTTCATGAAATGAGGATGGTCCCCCATCCTTTTCCTTTCCTTTCCTTATCGTGCCTTTCCCCCACTGCGCCTATGAAATCTTCATGAACTGACATGTTCAAGCTAAAATTTGCCTTCCCCTGTCCCCACTGCACCTGTAAAAACAAATACCAAAGATATCTTTTAAAATATGAAAGAGCTAAAGAGACTGTAACGTGTGAAATCTTCATCATTTGACTTGTTTGGGCTAAATTCACCATCCCTTGCCTCCACTGCACTTACACATGCACCCACAAAAACAAATACCAAAAATCTCTTTAAAAATGTTAAAGACACAGTAATATATTACAAAAATAAAAATATAAGAGAAACCAAAAACAAAAATGAGAAATATGAAAGGATATTAATGGTTTTGAGATGAGGATGATCAGACATAGTCTTTAAAACAAAAGAGGATTCACCTTCTTTTCCCCTCTCACACAAAGATACAATAGATTCTCTGCCTTGCTTATTTTAAAATTTAAAACATCAACATATTATAATTTCGATTCAAAGATGAAATAAATGAAAGCAATCATACATATTTTAGCCTTCTCCTATGTTCAATGTATCTATGAAATATACATGAGTTGGGCTATTTGGGACACTTTAACTTCTCCACCATTAAACCAACTATGAAAAAAATAGGTAACATGAAAGATAGGGTGGAAAACAAGATACTAAATCTGTCAGGCCAGGAGTAACTCCAAAAAATTGATTCGTTTATTCATTTAGCCAGCTATCTATTATATACATGAATGTGATTGTTCAGTTCATCTTCTTGATGACTGTTCACATTCAATTCCCTCAATCACTGAGGATTAGGTGTCAACGTTCCCCCCCTTAATCTGAAGGGATGTTGGTGAGTCCAAGCATCGTTCTGAATCTTTCAAGCTTTTCTCTTCCAAGCGCTTTGGTGAAGATGTCTGCAATTTGCTCATTTGTGGAACAATGCGGAGATGGATTGTTTTGGCCTCAACATGATGTCGGATCACATGATATTTAGTATTGATGTGCTTTGTACGATCATGGAACTTTGGGTTCTTGGCCAACTTTATTGCAGAGGTGTTGTCAATCATGAGTGGAGTTGATTGTACTTGTTTTACCTGCAAATCTTCAATAATTTTTCTGAGCCACACAATTTCTTTCGTTGCTTCAGCTGCTGCCACGTATTCTTCTTCTGTTGTGGAATCTGCGAACTGATTGTTTGCGTGATCTCCAAGAGACAGCTCCTGATCCAAGACTCATAGTATATCCTGAAGTAGATACTCCAGTTTCTTTGTCTCCATCGAAGTCTGAATCAGAGTATCCAATCAAGCTGAAGTCGTCTACCTGTGTATACTTGATTCCAAGGTCTTGAGTTCCCTTCAAGTACCTTAGAACTCTTTTTCAGCAGACCAATGTCCCTCACAAGGCTTTTGCATAAACCTGGTGAGGATTCCAACAGCAAATGAAATGTCTGGTCTGGTCGTAGTGAGGTAGATGAGACTTCCTACAAGCTGTCTATACTTTGTTGCATCCTCAAATTCCTTTCCTTCAATAGATGTGAGCTTTAAGTTTTGTTCCATTGGAGTAGAAAGAGGATTGCACTCTATCATGCCAAATCTGTTTAACAAATCTCAAATGTATTTCTTTTGAGAAACAAATATGGATTTTGGATGTTGGGTTACTTCAATGCCAAGATAGTAATGAACATAGCCCAAATCAGTCATTTCAAAACTTTTTCCAAATTCTTTCTTTATGGATGCAATATAACTTTCATTGTTCCCTGTCATTTAAAGATCATCTACATATACCACAAGATATACAACTGTTTTGCCAACTTTCTTGACAAATAAAGTTGCATCATCAAGATCAAAATGATTGAAGTTGAGTTTCAGAAGATGCTCAGTTAGTTTTTCATACCAGGCTCGTGGTGCTTGTTTGAGGCATACAAGGACTTCACAAGTTTGTATACTTTATGTTCATGTCCTTTCACAGCAAATCCTTCAGGCTGGGACATAAAAACATTCTCTTTTAGATCTCCATTTAAATAGAAGGGCAGTTTTTACATCCATTTGATGGAACTTAACCGTTCTGAGTTTGCTAATGCGAAGAGGGTCCGAATGGTGGCCCATTTTGCTGTGGGGGCAAAAAGTTTCCTCATAATCGACCCTTCCTTCTGTGCAAAACCTTTTTCCACAAGCCTAGCTTGTGTTCAGTGAGCCATCAGCTTTGTACTTGTTTTTGTAGACCCACTTGCAGCCAATTGGTTTTGGTTCCAAATGGAGGATCAACCAGCTTCCAAGTGTTGTTCTTTATGAGGGCATCATACTCCTTTTGCATTGCTTCTTTCCATTCATCATGAGAAGCAGCTTCTTTAAAGGAAGTTGGTTCAAAATCTGTAGACAAGTTCAATTCACAATCATAAGAAACATCCATATCAACAGGTGAATTAGAGTCATCTACATCACCTCCATTTTGTCGGTTTGAATTTCTGGTTCCTGTTTTTCAAATTTCATCAGGATGAACACTTTCAAGTGTCTTTGTCAGCCACTTTGGGGGACCTTTCTGAGATGGTCCAGGCTGCTCTGTTGATTGAGTTGGGAGTGAATCAAGGTTGAGTCTCCCAATTCTATCAATTACATCACTTAAAGCATCATCTGTTGTTGGAGTTTCAGTCGGGGGAGAGTCTTCTTCAGAAGAAGATTCCACATGTTGATCTAGTATAGGAATCCCCCCTTCGAGATGTGGAATCTGATTTTCAAATTCTTGAAATGATTTCATTTTTGCGAATCTATCCAAGCGATCAAGTTGCCGCTCAACAACATTGTCAGATTTGGATGATTCAAGAAAAATTACATCTCTAGATATAACAAACTTTTTTTTTTCTTCATCATAGAGGCGGTATGCTTTGGAGGTATTTGAATACCCCAAGAAAATACACTTACGACTTCTAGCACCAAGTTTGTTTCTATGTACCTTTGGTATCAAAGCATAACAGGTTGAACCAAAAATCCTGAGATGTTTGACCGAAGGAACATGTCCATACCACAATTCATAAGGAGTCTTGTTTCTTATAGCACTAGATGGACATCTATTCTTTATATATGCAGCACATAGAACAGCATCAGCCCAAAACATTATCTTTATATTTTTGAAAAAAAGCATGGATCGTACCATATTCAAAATTGTTCTGTTCATTCTTTCAGCTACACCATTCTGTTGGGGATTATAAGGCACAGTTGTTTGATGTTTAATCCCATGTTGGCGAAGATATTTGTTCAAATTCATTTGATGTATATTCTTTTCCATTATCAGTGTGAATAGACCCAATATGAGATTGTGCATCATTTTCAATCCATTTATGAAAATTCTTGAATGTTAGGAAAGCATCAGATTTGTTCTTCAATAAATAAACCCAACACATTCTGGTGTAGTCATCAATAAATGTCATGATATATTTATTTCCATCTGCAGAAGGAACAGGCATTGGACCACATAAATCTGATGAATAAGTTCAAGCTTCCTATGTGCTCTTGAATGTGAGTCATGGAAGGACTGTTTGCTATGCTTTCCTAGAATGCATGCATCACATTGCTTAAGTTTTCTAGGAATTGTAGGCAAACCAACAACACCATTTTTCTTCAATAAGCAGAGACTGTCATAGTCTAAATGTCCAAATCTAGCATGCCATAATAAAATTGATGGAAGTGTACTTTCTTCATGATGAGAAATATATGAGAAATGTTGTGCATGAGCAAATGTTCCTTGTAGTTTGAAAAGTCTTTCTTCTTCTATTCCCCTCATGACAAGTGAGTGATCAGATGCTTTTCTCACCTCAAGCTTGCCATCAAACATATGAATGGAGTGACCTTGCTGGCTGATGTGGACCAAGGACAACAAGTTTCTCTTGAGATGTGGGAGATATAGAACATGATCAATAAGAAAGTCTGAGAGACCAGGCAGTTTAAGCCTGATTGTGCCAAGCCCTGATGACTTGATTTTTTACTGATCTGCAAAGTATACTACTCCATCAACATTGTCAGTGAAATCTTCAAAAAAATCTTTTCTATGAGTCATGTGACAGGTTGCTCCTGAATCAAGTAGCCAATCATTTTTCCAGGAAGCAAGTGAAGTATTAAACAAATCTTCATTTACTCCAATGTTACATTGTGCCTCAACATAGTGAGGGGATTTAGGTGCTTTACCCTTGTCTGTATCATCAGTTTTACCTTTCTGTCAGTTTCTTCTCTGCTCAATTTTGTCCCATGGTAGCTTGCATGTAGAGGCATCATGTGATCCATTTCTTTTGCAGCGAATACAATGTAAATCTACCTTTTCTCCTTGAGAATGTCTGCCCCCCTGCCTCTGAAATATCTTCCTCTTCCTCTTCATCCACCTCTTCCTCTTCATCCACCTCTTCCTCTTGTAGAATCTTGAGCAGGATACTTTTCTTTATGAGCCAGGCATACAGTCTCTTCAGAACATTCAGGGGTTATCTTCTTTCCAAAGGCTTTTTCTCTTTCAGTAAACTTTTTCACAAGAGAGTCAAAGGTTATATCTTTGAGATTTCCATTTGCTTGCAAAGACTCAAGATAATTGGAGTATGTAGGATAAAGTGGCTTGAGAAAAACAATAAGAGAGATATCCAGCTCAACCTTAGTGGATTTGATATCATGCATTATAGACTTTATTTCAGATGCAGCAAGAGGATCATTATTTTGCAGTTCAAGAGTGAAGAGTTTAATCATAAGTTGGACGACTTCAAGTGCAAAATGTGAGTCATAGAGTTCTTTCAGCTTTTGTAAAGCTTCAAAGGCAGTTGAATATGATTAAATGTGGCGACTCACCTCCTTATTTACAGATGTTGAGATTAATGCATATGCTTTTCTGTTCTTGTTTTCCCAGATGGCGAGCTCTTTGTCTAATGTAGGCTTTTCTGGGTCACTGTCTCCTTCTCCGACACACACTCCTTTCCACAACTCATTGAAGATGAGGGTGTGTTGTATCATCCGGGACCATTCAGGATAGTTCTCCTTGCCAGTGAAAACTATTCCTACGATAGAGATGATTGAATGCATTCTGTAAAAAATTACTTGAGCTGATATAAAAAAACTTTTGCTGATAGACTAATACTTCTGATGGCAAAAAAAAACTTGCTCTTGTGAAGAAAAAACTTCTGCTGCTAAAAAAAAATGTTGATAACCCTCCAACAAAGGCAAAAAATTTGCTCTTATGGAGAAAAAAAACTTCTGCTGCTAAAAAAAACACTGAGATTCTGAGATGTTGAACTTTCCAGTAAAACGCAAGAGCGTTAACTATGTTAGCCACAACGTTATGAAAACAATATCATGAGAGCTTGGTATATATGGGATATAGTTTATATGGAAACAACGTTGGCGTGGATGCAACGTTATATATACACCAGTGAAATGGACCAACAATGTTACATATACCAGCGTGAAATGGAGCAACAACCAGCATATATATACTAGGGGCAACAATGTTATATATACCAGGGCAGACAACGCTATATACCAACGTTATTGCTGACTCAAATTCGAATTTCACAGATGGCAGATATCCTTCTCAAATCAATGATCGACCAATAACCAGACGTGTTATATATACCAGCGTGTTAGTGGAATGCCCCCCAAACGTTATATATACCAGCGTGTATAGAGGTCACAGCGCAAACCCTTGCCTTTGACATTGTGGCCTATAACTTCTGCCACAGTTGCAACAGATATTTTAATTGAGAAACAATTATGCGGTAATTCGAATGAGCAGAGAGGAGAGGAGCCAAGGCGCAGAGCGGACTTGCGAAAGGATTTGAATCGAAATGGCCAGGATTAAGGTTCATGAGCTCCGCAACAAGAGAAAATCAGAGCTGTTAAGCCAGCTCAAGGAGCTCAAGGCTGAGCTAGCCTTGCTCAGAGTTGCAAAGGTCACTGGAGGGGTGCCGAACAAAATCTCTAAAATCAAGGTCGTGAGGCTATCAATAGCTTAGGTTCTGAGAAATAAGAGATGTCTAGGAGTATGTCAGGAGACAGGTCACAGTGCTTATATATATGTATACCAGTAAAGCATGAAACCTCTGTTGCAAAAGTCCAGATTTGTAGACGGCCATAAATTATATAAATGTTTGCAATGAAGCATGGAAATGGATTTCATGAAAAACGAGGTTGTGTGAGCCTACATTCTTGACAAAGCCCAAAGTCAGAAGCCAACGTTCAGAAAAATGATTGACAATAGCGTACAGCAAAGATGCATTCACCAAAAAATGAAAACACAGATACCATATGCGTTTCAAAAAATCAAGGGTTTCAATGTCAGAAGGTAGCGTTCAATAAGCAGCCTCATCAAACGTTCACCATGTCAGGCAGAAAGCAGTGGATAGAGAGCAGAAGGCAGTGGACAGAGGACAGAGGAGTTACAAGGCACACTAAAAAAAGAATCTGGGACCTATGCTTTGATACCATGTTAGGCCAGGAGTAACTCCAGAAAAACTGATACGTCTATTCCATTAGGTAGCTATTTGTTATATACATGAATGTGACCACTCAGTTCATCTTCTTGATGATTGTTCACATTCAAATTCTTCCAATCGCAGAGGATTAGGTGTCAACAGATCATTCACCTCCATTTGATTGTTTACCCCTTTCAAGGAACATCTGGGAAGAGTGATTCAGTTAGCCATCCCTGTGACACTTTCGTGATTGGAAAATTCCAAACCTTACCTGGAATCAGCCGCTACCTAAAATCATCACTCGTTCCTCGGAAAACGAGTCTCCTTTAAGCTCTTTTCAACTGACTCATAAAATATGAAAAGATTACTGAGTGATTGGCCTCTCCGGCTTGTTAAAGTCATCAGAAGTGCTATCCCTCCTCTATATTTTAATATTTTTGGACTTGAGGGATTATTACACAAAAAGATCGAGCGCTTGTCTTGTTCAGCTCGTTAAAACTATCGAAAATTCATCCCTTTCGTATTATTTTATGCTTTTTCAGACTTAAGGGATTATATGACAAAAAAGAATCATTGGAGTTTCCTTTCTATCCCTTTCAAACTCTCTAAAATTGAAAAGAGCTGAGTTATCTTTGTCGTTAAACTCGTTAAAACCTAATAGCGACAAACTTGTCCAAATGGAAGAGAACGAGTTTCACTGTCGCTAGGCTCGTTAAAACATAGTGATAGGTTCACCTGAAGGGCGAATTATAAAACAAGCATATGTTATCCTCCTCAAGCTTGAAAAAAAATAAAGAGGTACTAGTCAGCAATGACTGGGGAAAATCGGGAAGAAAAATTGAAGAAACTTTATTGGTAGCAAGTCGCTCTTGAACATGACACTTTCTCTCCACATTCGAGCCGGGTTGGGTTGTTCCATTCACTGGTCATATCACCATTGGTCCATCACACCATCCATCTTTGGGGTTAACGCTACCAATCCATCATCAGTGTTGCCGATATGTTCAAGATAAGTCACTTAGAGAATTCACTTGTGTCTCACCCACTGCAATACATTCACGCTCCATTCTTTCATGACCATCACCCTGAACCCTGTATCATCAGATCATTTTCACCTCCAAAATCATTTGCTCCGTTCCATGTCATAGATGTGGGATTCATTAAGTCCCTCCTACAACAGGCCACTTCTTGTCAACATCGACTCATTATCCAAGAAGTTGACTTAGGAACAACCCCTTTCAGTACTTTGAAGCTTGCATGCCTCAATGGAAAGTTTCTCACTTTCAGCGACAGGTTTACATCAATGGCCTTCGACCAAAAGATTTTGCGTGGTGTTCGATGCCAAGTCCCTTTTCCACACCACACGAATTGTAATGTAGTACCTTGAGGATCATTGACATTATTGGTGACTCTCGCGCCTGTTAACAACTTACATCATTGGCTGGTAATCATGCGATATCTTTCCATGCTCGACTCCAAAACATTTTTCACGTGGATCGACTTGTACTCTAAGTGAAGATAGAACAAGTTTTGAAGACCATGGATCTAGTTTCATCCATCCGGGCTGTGATATATTCAGGAATATAAAGACATCAAATTTACATCATTGCCGAATAGATGATCATCCAAATCAAAGGATGATGACTCCGTCCGAATCATCATTCTGCTACACAGACGGTTGTTTGTCCTATGTACATGAAAGTGAATTTATAAAGCTAAGCATGGGAATGCCTACCTCAACTAGATCATGAAAAATATTATGAAGATAATGTATTGTACTGTATCTTATTAGAGGTTTCCTCCCAGCTCGAAAAAACTTCGGATCCTCATGGTAAATCATATCACCCGACATCAAAATATTAACGACCTCATGCTTTAGGGGGCAACTGTTATAGACATTTTTGGGAACTGCACCCCAATCATAAATGTCCATAAACTGAGGGCTCCTAAGTCCCTAAAAGTGTTGCTTCACTACCTAAAGGAACAAGGTCAGCTAATTACACTATCTCCCAGAAGTTCTCCACAGAAAACTGCTCAGAAATGGTCAAAACTGGACCATACTGAATTCCCAGTGCAGAGAGTGCGATGTGTATCATCTTCCCAGTGTAAAGGGTGTGATGTATACTAGATGGTCCCTCTGTAGGGTGCAATGGGTGAGAATGGAAAAATGGCAGGGGCAGTTTGCGAGGTGGAAGATCATAAAATCTTCCAGAAACTTCCCCTCTGACACTTGCCTCTCTGATTTCGACGAGGGATGAGTAAGAGATCATCAATCTCCAAGTGGAATCAAGAACTATTAGAGAGAGGACACTAATCAAAATCCCAGAAGCTGACTCACCCCCCTACAATCATCTATATATGGATCCCTCATCACAGAGATCCAGGAGGCTATAATTTTGTATCTTGTAGAGAAGTGCTGTTGGTTTTCTGGTGTAACTTCATAGTGTTGGGTGATCTAAGATTTACTTGAGGTGAAGAAGGGATTTCTTGCTGGAGGATGATGCTGGGTCAGAAAAATTGGTTGTAATCCTCTTGCTATTCTTGATATTAATAAAGCTATTCGAGTTTTCCTCCACATTCGTGTATGTTTGATTGTATATGCATTCGTGTGGTTAATACATATCTGATCCTGTATTGTTTATGAATATACATCTCTATTCTTCGATAGTATTATGCTACTTTGATTCCACAGGTGCTCTCTGAAGCCGTGTAGACAAAGAAGGAGCAGCAAATATCTATTGAGAAGGAGAGGAACCGAGCGAGGAACCAAGCGCAAGACAAAGGTTAGTGTCCCCTGTTCCCCTCTTGTTTATTTTTCATAAAGGGAAACAAAAGTAGTTTTAACTTGTTTGTTTCTAAGATAGCTACTAGTCTTAGTGGCAATAGCAGTTCTAAGTGGACACTATTCCCGGTAACACCTCCTCACATGCAACATGTAACCTTCACGTTCCTTTTCTCCTAATTTCCATTATTTTCATAAATAAAATGCCAAATAATGCCTCTTTCCTTTTCAAATTCCTTTTCCATTTCCTTTGCTAATTTCCTTTAGCCATAATAACTAAAATGAACACCCACTAGGGTGTTTTTCCCAACATTCATATTGGAATAAGTGTCCCATAGCCATGGTTATTATTTTTCCTTTATTAACTTTTATTACATGGAATTTTCACCAGGGTTGTTATAGAACCCTCCCCCTTAGGGGAACACCATCCTCACTGTTCAACAACACCTACAATAAGAAAGAACATTGAAAACCAAAACATATTTCCTATGGACCTTGATAACACAACTTGTTACAATATTTACAATGACCACTGTTGAAACATAACAAACATATCGTTCACTGGAGATTTATAAAATATCTCATTACCGTATTTACAATAACAACCACATATGCTCATGCACATTTTCTTCAACCATAAAATAAGCATACTATCTATCGAGCTTTATAAATCCAGCTCGATATAGTAGTTACAATAATATACATATATGCTCAACCAACAAATAAAAGGATACAATATCCGCATCAGAAACAAGGGAATATAGAGGCTAACAGCTCCACACTCAAAGTAGTACTAGGATTTACCTCCTTCCCAGGAAGTCCAAAATCCATTTTCAAAGTCAAATATTCCTCCAATGTCTAACACTACAATCGTGTGCCACTTGTCCTCTCAGTGAATAATTACTGGATCATTGTTCCAGGGAACAGTACCAATGTGCATCAGATTCCATCTGGAAATTCTAATGACTAAAACAAATCCATCACGGGCCTTCCCTTCTCAAATACATAGTCCATTGAGAAATCTGGTCACCCCCTTTTCTGTAGTCACTCAGCTTCCAAGTTCCTCGACATCCCATTTCTTTGGCGATCCATCCCTTGACAAGTTTTTCTCGAATTAGAAGTTCAAACAACCAGGGCATATACTTGTTTCAAAACCATCATACCAGCCATAGTATGCTCATGGAAACCAATGGATGGTATTGGGCACTGGTGTCCCACAACGACCCTACTCCTAAAGTTCTTTACCAACACACTACTGCATGTTTGAATTCCTTTTTCTATTACTGCTAATCCTTGTATTCAATTTCAAACACCCAATTGGTCATCTTCGTGCTTCCTATACCAAGCACATAACTTCCATTAAATTTTAAATAAACTGAAATAAATTCACATCATACCTCATTGGTAGCTCATCAATAAGGTACACTTGCAATCATGTTTAATTCTTGTCATAACAAGTCAAGCTAGCATCTTTGATAAAATCATTATGTATAAACATATCACATCTGGATAGTTCAAAACACAATAATCATAGATAAAAATCATGAATCACATGCAATCATCATAAACCAGAACCATAGATTACATGTAACCATCATAAATTAGAATAATAGATCACATGCATAATAAAACTGGAATAAAATAATGATACCTATCCTCTAATCAATCCTTAGCTTCGATCAAGGGTCATGGTATCTTGGACGGAGTTGGCGGAGTGATGAGCGTTGGCGTTTTGAAGTTGTAGGGTTTCGACTGTCAGGAAACCTGCGGCGGCAGAGCTCCTGCTCTGCACCTCCAGATCTGACCAAAGCTGCAAGTATTCCAGTACGCAGGCAGATTAGGCGGACCAAATGATACCCCCGCAGGGGGATGAGGCAGAGCTTCCACCCTTTAACGGAAGCCAGCAAGGACTAGAAGGTAATACAAACACAGTCTCGGCCAATCAAGAAAAGTCTGCACGGGAATCGCAGAACACCGTGGATCCTCAAGCTTCAACCGAAAATCCAAAGGTTAGTTCGTCCACCTGTAAACCGGTTGCTACTCATAGGCCAGAAGTTGAACTGCCTAGTGAAAGAATAAATGGAAGAATACAATATATGCACGATCATGCCCTCATAGGGAAATTTCTGGGCTACTGGCCAAATGAAAAAGCTCCAAGAGGTTGGATAAATCACAAATGGAAGCCAAAGGGTGAAATAACCCTCCTCCTAGGGCCCAAGGGATTTTTCACAGCTATTTTCAACTGTCTGGAAGATAGGAACAGAGTATTTGATGGGGGGCCTTACTTTTTTAACTCTGCTGGGCTCTTTCTCAGAGAATGGGTAGCCCGTTTCAATCCGGATAATGAAGACCTTAGCTATGCGCCAGTCTGGATCCGTCTATATTCGCTTCCATGGGAATATTGGGATGAAGACTCTTTAAAAGCCATTGGATCAATGATAGGAGATTTTATCAAAGTTGTAGAAGAAACCAAAACGGTGAGACCAAGCACATTTGTCTCCTATGCTCGGATCTGTGTTTACATGGATCTAAAGCAACCTTTGCCTGATACAATCAGACTTTTCCATGAGGATCATGACTGGATCCAAGTGATTGATTATGAACAAGTGCCTTTCCGCTGTAGGAAATGTCATGCGATCGGACATTTATTCAGAGACTGTCCCCTGAATAAGAAAGAAGCAACTCAAATGAATCCTGAATCACATCAACAGAATGGCTTCACTAAAGTGATCAACAGAAGACGAAGCAGCAAGAAGCCGAATGCCCCTCCAAAATCTCCACCAGGGGAGAACCACAATCCCTCTACCAGCAATAGCTTTGAGGCGCTAGCAAAAATGACATCACAAGATGAACCCAGCAAGGAAAAAACACCTCTCAAAGTATCATCACCAGAGAAACCAAGCTCGACTCAGCAAAGTGAAAAAACCCCACAGATCTCCAATCCCGAGAGCAACCCAGCTATGGATATTGATAACCCTCTACAAAGTAAGGACAAAGGGAAGGAGGTAGAAGGACAATCGCAAGAAATACAACCCATGGAAGATGATAGTGACCCAATTGATCTTGGGGAACTCGACCTCATAGGAATGGAACAAGCCTGCAAACAAGGCAACTTTGACAAAATCCATGAAAACCAAGTTGACAATTTGGTGGAAATATTAAGCAAGGCACAAAAGAAATACTCCCTCGGAATACAAACAGGTAGTAAATGGGATGGAAAATGCGCATTCAAAGACAGCAAAAAAAGAGGCAGGAAAACAGCCTTGGAACGAACTACAAGCTTGGAGCGGTCTTAGTGGAGTCTGGCAGATATGCCAAACTTACTAAGTATTTCAACACCAACTTCAACCCCTCCCAATGAAGCTAATATCTTGGAACATAAGAGGGCTCAATAGCCCCAGGAAAAGGAAACTCCTAAAAAATTTGATCATGGAAGAACCACCATCAATCTTATTTCTTCAAGAAACTAAATGCTCACTAAATTTTTTAGAACGAGCAGCCACTAAAGCATGGCCGGGAGGCCAGGTGATAGCAGTGGAAGCGCAAGGAGCCTCAGGAGGACTTGCAATTCTATGGGATGCAAGAAAGATTCAGTTAAATAATATTCATGGTAACAAAAGTTTCATTCAGGCTATTTTTCATCTTATGGGCACCAATATTTATGGACACTTAACGAATGTCTATTTTCCCCAAGAAACGCAGCAGAAGGCAGCAATTTTGAATACAATAGAGCAGCACAATCAGGATAGGAGGCATCCGCTATGGGTGACGGGAGGAGACTTTAACATGATAGCTACCTCAGAGGAAAAGATAGGAGGATGCTGCAGAACCAATAAAGATGGAACACTTCTAAAGGACTTTATTCAGAGTAACTGGCTTATAGATCTTCCTACAGCAAATGGCCTTTATACTTGGACGAACAAGAGGATTATTCCCATGCAGATTGCATCCCGTCTTGACAGGTTCTTGATCTCTGACAATGCTGTCCATGTTGGAGGAGAGTTCACAGCACATATCATTCCTTTCTCAGGCTTGGATCATTGGCCCATAGAAATGCTTTGGAACAGACTGGGCAATAATATCAAAAAACCATTCAGATTTGAAGCATTCTGGCTTTCACATCCAGAATTCAAGGATTTCATAACTACAACTTGGAAAAATAGCAACCCAATCGAACAATCCAAAATGGCCAGATTTCAAAAGAAATTGCAGTTCCTTAAAGGAGAAATCAAGAAATGGAATAAAGATACCTTTGGCAACATCTTTAAGGAAAAGGAATCGATTCTCCAGGAACTCAAATCAATTCAACAGAAATTAATCCTAGAAGGACGGACAGAGGAGCTAGCGCACAAGGAACAAGCAATGGAAAGAAAACTCCAGGAACGAGAGCAACAAGAGGAAGTTCTATGGAGACAGAAATCCCGCATCCGGTGGTTGAAGGAAGGGGAGAAGAACACCAAGTTCTTCCATAGAACCACAGTGCAAAGAAGAATGCACAATCAAATTTCTCAGGTTATCAACGCTCAAGGCGACAAACTGGAGACCCAGGAAGATATAGAAAAGGAATTCCTCCATTATTTTAAAGAAATGAGTCAAGAGCCAAATCTCAACAGAGATGAGGCTATAAACAACATTACCAGGAATATTCCGTGACTAGTGTCTAAGGAACAAAACTCCCTGCTTCTTAAACCAATCAGTTTACAGGAGGTGGAATCTGCTGCAAAATCCTTAAAAGCCGGTAAGGCTCCAGGTCCCGATGGCTTCTCATCAAACTTCTTCCATTACTTCTGGGAACTAATTAAATGGGAGGTGTGGCAAGTTGTCGAAGAGTCTCGAAACTTACCCTGGATGTATCCAGGCTTAAATGCAACTTTTATCGCCTTAATTCCTAAATCGGAGGACTCCAGCACCCCAGATAAATTCAGGCCTATTGCTCTATGCAATATTATCTACAAGATTGTCTCTAAAGTAGTGGCCTTAAGATTAAAACCACTCCTGCCAGGTATCATCTCCCCGGAGCAATCAGGATATGTTGAAGTAAGG
>APFE031000647.1:80068-91258 GCA_000404065.3 Pinus taeda | reverse complement strand
TATTAATATTATTTTTTTATATTAATATCATTTCATCATTTAATTTAATAATAATAATAATATTTTAATGTTAAATTTAATAAAGTTTTTACATGACATGATAACAACAATTCTAATAATATTTGGAATTTTAAAATGAGGTAAAAGCTTAATTTTAGATCATTTAAAAAAAATTATATAGGCTCGATCGAGCCATAGCACTCGATCAAGCCCTTGTTAACCACGTATATGGTTCGATCGAGGGTTTATGAAACCCTCAATCGAGCTATTTGAATTTGAAATTTAGGCACTCGATCAAGCACTTTAAGCACTCGATCGAGCCTCTTAATTCCTACAATCCACAACTGCAGCACCCCTTCTGCAAAATTTCCTACAACACCATTTTGTACCTAGCAGATTTAGGGCTAAATTTATCATTAGGTAGCGGAGTTGATCATGTTGGGTTCATGAAGGAATTATCTATCTAATGGCATATGAGTTTAACATTTTCGAATTCATATGATATTTTCATCTAATTTCTTTTAAACATGATGTTTGAATTTTTTTTTAATTATTTTAAAGAGGTTGAATAAAAAATTAATATCATAAAATATACACAACGAAAAAAATTCAAAAAATACCACTATCTTCGTTTATGAATCCTCTTCAAAAGGGTACTTTTGGTTTTTCAATTTATTTAAATAGTTGGAAAAAAACTTACGTGAACACATGTGTCTACAAAATTCAATTGAAATATTACTTTGCCAACTTCGAAAAATAATATAAAAATTATTTTTTCTTAAAAAAGTAAATTTTTAATATGAAAAACTTAGCTCTCTATGTAGATCATGCTTAGTTCTCTCTGTGTAAAAATTTGCAAGGACATACATTTCATTTAATGGAAAATTGATATATTATATGACACTAAATATTTTTGAAAAAATATCATTAGGAAAACAACACAAGTATCCACAATTTGTCTTTTTACTCCAAATCAAAATTCATAGTGCTTATATGAATTTTGAGGGCTTCAATTCAATAAAAGAGGAACAACTTTAAATTTCATCGCCACATTTGGCCCAAAATTCTAACCCATCATGCTTTCACCCAGCAACTCATCAAGATTTTTTCTAAAAGGTAAGTGATGCCACCATAACATAAGGAAAAGGTTCACCTCTTGGCGCCTCTTCAATAGGGAAAGCTTTAGGCTTTGAAATCTTATTATTGTTATGTTTTTAATATTTTATATTCAATTTTTTTTTATTAATTATATTTTATATAAAGAGGAGAGCAGATGTAAATATGTGAGGAGGGATTCCATAGGAACTATTACACGATTTGAGTAGCAATGGCTACCTAATAATTAAAGCAACGATATTTGAAAGAATATCGATTTAAGTAGTGATGGCTAACTGTCAAACCAAGGGGAATATGCAGCAAGATGCCAAGGTTAATTTTGTTGATAGATAGAACTAGATATAAATATTTCTACCATATGAAATACCTAAATAGATAAATCAACCCACTTCCCCTCATTTATTCCTCACCGTGTTACTTCTTTTGTGCTCTTCTCCCATGTATGATATTCGATATTTCCTATGATTTGCCACATATTTCGACTTTTCCAAAAGACGATCTGAATTTTCCAAAATTTCTAAATATGACCAAAGAGGCCAAACCTCACTGTAAAAATTTTATGTAGTCTTGGGTATCGAGTTCGTGTGGTCCATTGTTTTTCTCATCCACCCTATTTTGTTTGAATTGTATTTAACGTTGCATTTCATTCAAAAAAATTCAATGTTTAACATTGCATGCCATTCATAGTTTAAAAATGTAAAATCAATCCGTACAATTGCATTCAAATTTTATGAGGTTTTGGGTAGCCTAAAGTTTAAATGTGTTTTGAAGTTATTATCGCAACTAAAAAAATAAAAAATAAAAATTATTTTCTAAACCATCATCTAACAAAAAAAAAAGCGCTTGTAAAAAACCTTATAAACCATGAATTTTGTCTGGGTTCCCTTGTCAGCCGTGCAATTGCTCAAGTTGATGCTGGGATATATCCTTCAAATGGTAGACAACCATGTCAGTCTCACGCCAGATCCTTCCACCTTTTGTACTTCATCACTCAATGCACATGTTGTTATGCTTTTGGAAGAGGGAGAGGTTGAAGTTGATCTCACAATAATGGCAGTTTCTAGCTCAACAACCCGCAATGAAGGTAGAGGTTGACTTTTAGAGCGTTTGGCATGTACATTTCCCTTAAGTTAATTTTGAGGTCTAAAATGGTCCTCCTAAGAAAAATGTACAACCAAAATAAACTTTATAAGAACCAATAGGATTCAAGATGATGATGTCAACCATGGAGGGTGATTCACCATTTTTGGAGTAAAAAAATAAAAACAGTAAATAATAATAAAATAATAAAACTACTTTTTCAACTCATAGTTTCAACTTATCTCCTTAAGATTTTACTCAAATTTCGAGCAGACGTACTTGTTGGATACAAAATTTAATTCCTCATCCAAGGAGTACCCATGTTGCATACTGTCAATGGACCTTGCTACATGAAAAATGAGAAATGCATAAAAAAACGTGATTGCAATCACGTTTTTCATGTATTTCTCATTTTTTGTGTAGTAGGGTATATTGAAAGTATGAACCATGGGTACTCCTTGGATGAGGAATCAAATTTTTCATCCAACAAGTGTTTTTGCTCGAAATTTGAGTAAACCCATAGGAAGATAAGTTGAAAAAATAGTTTTTCTTTTTTCCTCTAAAATTTGATCATGTAATCTAATCTTATTTTATTATTTCCACTATTATTTTATAAATTCCTTAGGAGAGCCATTTTAGACCTCAAAATTCCACTAATGAATGCTTAAATGTCCATGAAGTTAGTGTTTCTGCAAATTGGTACCATATGTTTCAGCAATAGTGTGGCACCATTGTTGGTGTTAGGGTGTAATAGAGCAATACCCAAGTTCTTATCTTCAATTCCCTCATTAAAAATTGATAGCAATTCTTCATTGCGGCAACACCAACACCAACAACAAAGGAAGAGAATTATTGCATAGACAGGCATTAATGACTCAACCTCACATGCATTTAATGACGATGGACCCCTGACATGCATTTAATGATGGTGGACTCTTCTTCCATCAGCAATGACGAGGTTGGTTATGCTCCCCTTATGCTCTCCTGTGGCAAAGAGGCTTTGGGTGCCTTAGCAATGCAAAAAAAAATCCAAATTTGTGTAGTAAGAAGATTGCAATTCACTCATACTTTGTTACTAATGGGTTGTTACAATTTTAATGATTTATCATGTCTTAAGGACTGACTATCGGAGACGTTACTGCAAAGTAAAATATTTCTAAGAATGTTATCTTGGTTTTTTCCCTTTTTTCCCTAATCTTGTAATTTTACTCATCATACAAGCTTTCTTCATTTTGGTTTTGGAATAGCCCATGAAAGACTCTTGTGCATCAAGGAAATTACGCAAGGATTTTGATCTATGGGAACTATGGATGTATCATTTTGATACATGATCTAGCATTTAAAGAAATTCCAAGATAAATTATGAATATTGATTGATTTCTCTGCATGTAAAAGTGAATATTTAAAGTATTACAAAAATATTTTTTCCATCTTAAAATATTAGTGAATGTGTTAGTTCTTCGTCAAGACTTCATTGATATATCAATAATGCTTCTCTAGACTGAGAAGGAATTTTATATTCACTTTGCATTTTAGTAATTATGAGAATAACTCTTTCTCAATTCTATTAAATTTGTCTTTGGTATTGATTTATCTTATCTATGGTTGACACTTATACAAATGTTTGAGGATCGTTTCCAACTACCTTGTAGTTGTGTGCTTGAAAATCCTACTTTAAACCAACTCTGACTTATTTGATATTCATAAAATTGCCTTATCAAGAACATAAAAAAAAATGCATGGCAATCACAATACTTGACAAATTTATAATTTTAAAAAAGAAAAATGTCATAAATTGTGAGGTTCTGAAGTTTGGGTTCCATTGTTAGCCATGTAATTTCTCAAACCGTTCCTTTGATAGAAAACCATGCCCAACCTCATGCCACAACCTTCCTCCTTGATCCGAACTGGATCCATAGAAGACTGTCAAAGAACCATGACTGTATCAGGTCGAACAAATCTCTAAAGAATTCCAAAACTGTGATCAAAGACACCCTGAACCAGTGGCAATGGTAGCCGAAGTGGAACGACGAGGACCTCGGTCAAAGCGCATTGACCGAGGCCCATGGAGACCGTGCAGGAGGCCAAAGTAGCCCTTGGGAGCCCCGAAATGGGAAAAGGAGGTGACTTTTGCGCTAATCACGCATTGCTAGGTGAACAGGGCTACGAAGGAAAAGCCCGAGCAATTGGTCACGTGGGGGAACACGAGGACCACGAGCGGAAAAAGGAAAAAGTGCTAAACCCAAATGGTGGGACCCGTGCTCTAGAAACCCGCGGTTTTGATTGGGGTGCCCTTAAACGGTAAGAGGTTTTGGACGAGAGTGGAGTGATTCCATACACCGATCGACGCGTGGCAGGTGGAGGTGAGAGAAAACCACCGTTGATCACGCGCTATCGGTCGAGCAAGTCAACCACGTGAAATGTGTGTATGGCGACAGATCTGGAGGGCCTAGATTGGACGGCTGAGATCGCGCCCGATGGAGGAAGCGGAACCGACAAGGAATTAAGCCGCGTTTTAAAGGGATTTGGAATCTATTTGACCACCATAGTGCAGGAAGAATGCATCCACTACATAACTGAAGAAACGAACCGATGAAGCATGCTGGCATCATTTAGAGGAGGACAAGTGGCCACTCCCTGAGCGTTCATCATGACGCCAAACACAGGGAACTCCAAGCGCAGCTGCAGCAGGTGAATCGATAGCGGAAGAGGAACCGAACAGGAATAGGGGTCAAATGGCTAAAGCCATGAATAGAGACAGTCGAAGGAGTCAGTGTAGAGTTGAGAGAGACAGAAGTCAAGAGACGAAGGAGTGGAACAGTGAACCCTGAGAGGAGGGCTGAACACAGAGAACAGTAAAGCAGAGCAGAAGGAGACAGAGGGCTGAGCTGACCAAAGGCAACATCAAGCACCAGAGATCTTGAAGATTCAAGCCATCCCATAGAGGATTCTATCTGGACTGAGCATCACATTCGGCTCTTTCCACTGTAGACCAGAAGGTCATAGAGCTGGTAGGAAGAGAAGAGTTTGTGTACTCCAGTGGCTTGGGGAATCCAAGAACCACCCTGCAAAGAAAAACCTGCTTCAGGAGAACTCACATTGAATCCCTGTATTGTAATTTCTCTACTTAAAGACACAATAAAACAAGGCCACCACTAAAAGTTGGACCAGAGACGTAGCCCTAGAGAATAGGGTGAACTCCTTATTAAAATTGCTTGTGTCTTTATTTTTGCTTACTGTATTTCTCTACTGTCTTTCCATTTTATTGTCTGTGTATTGGCAATCTGATCGATTCGTTGTTTCAAGAACACAGAACACACACACTAGCACATGAGTCTGTAATACCTTAGTTTAATAAATCTTTAACTGATGTCACTCATAGGGTGAATATCAGATCACTCCTTCTCCACTTCCTCACCTAGTGTGTTTGCCTCTAATGCTTCTAAAATAGGGAGAGGTCAAATTTGATCGACACACTAATGCTTCCAGAAGAGGGAGAGATCAAAGTTGATCTCACAAGAATGGCAGTTTCTAGCTCAATAACCCCCACCCTCACTTATTGTTGAATCGGTTGATTCATGGATGCTTATTGAATTGCACAACTTATGGCAAGCATTAAGATTTCTATGGAAACGGAAGATGAGCATTATAGTGAAAAGAACCAGTAACAGTAAGGTAGACATATCCCCTATAAGCAATCTTTAGCATGGCCTAGCTATGTAGAATGGGTTCCTGAGAGTTGAATGGGTTACCCCCCTTCCTTTACATGCTAGTGACTAATTGTGGGTTCCAAATTCAAGGTTCATAATATGGCTCCTGACTATAAGATCATTTCGCAGGGAAATGGGAGCTAGAAGGTATGTCGCTAACTCTACTTTTTCTGGCGCCTTTGCCTATGTTTCTATTTTCCATTGAATTTGATTTCAAAAGGAATTGAATAAAGGTTGAATCACTCACTGTCGAATGAAAAGCAAGTATGCTACTTTGAATGTGTTTGGACCTGGTACTTGGCCTTCATGCCTTGAACTGCACCAACCAATAAGAAAGCTCGAGCTACTCTCTAAGGCCTAGTATTGAGATATGATCTCAACCTAGTTACTTCTAAAAAAAGATCTTGACCCTATTTATAAGTTTTTGCTTAAATTTGATTTCAAATTTCTGAAATTTAGTTACTTCTGAAATTTATTCTTGACCTTATTTATAAGTTTGACTTAAATTTCATTTCAAATTTGATTTTGGCTTGTACAAGATCTCATGATATTTGTTTTGATACTTTCTAACAGGAAATACATTCCTATCTCATTTGAGTTTTTTCTAATTCAAGTACGTTGATGGCTTCACTGTTCCTATGTATGTGGATATATTTATTAAAAGTAAGAGAAAACCAATGTGACTAATAGGGATTTGAATGTATCTAAGTATGATAAAAATACCATGGTGATCAGATAGCTATTATTTTTCCACATAAATGAAAATCTCATTTACAACCTTTAATTAGAGATAAGAATAGCTTGAACATCTTCACAACGACTTCTCTACATCGTTTCACCCTTTAATTAGAGATAGGAATAGCTTTAACATGTTCACAACGACTTCCCTACATCGCTGCAAGGTGAAGGATATATTTATTCATTGGATCTTGACCTACACCTTGACCCACTTCACTTGTCATCTCTCTTCTAGAATGTTGTTTGAAAACCCCTCAACCCGCTCTTTATTATTAAAGCCATGAATTCCTCGGCACCTTAATTTTGTATCTATCGATTGAACCAAGGTTTAGTCTTCCAATGTGACAACTTTGAACCCAATTTGTTACCTTCAAAGGGTCATGAAACCTAGTTTCATGTTGTGAAATTTATATAAGTGACTCAAGGAGAAATACAACATGATCGATTTGTTTGCCTCCTCTACTCCACTCTTCTCAACCAAAAGGCGAGCCAAGTAAGCTAGCATCTTGTTCTATTCTTTCAACATAATTTTAGGTTCCAGGTGTAGCCTTTTGATGAGAACCATAACTAGCCACAACTACTACCATATAGCACGCTCAATACACTTTATCAATGCCTTCATAGATCCTCACTGTGATAGAAAGTAAATAATGAAATTAGGATCGTCTCTGTATTTTTTCGGTTTTTTTTTCAAGAATCAAAATATATTCAAGGTTTCATTTATGCATCACTATATTCAATGTGACACATACATGTTAATAGCCATGGGGAAACATGTCAATAGGCATATGTCGGCAGGCCTACAACCACAGGGCAGGTGGCAATCATAACATGGAAAACTTCTCAGCAAACTTTGGCAAAATTAAAAACATAGAAAAATTCCCTACAATAGACTTTGGTTAAATGGTACATAGAAAAAATTTCATGGCAAACTTTGGTTAAATTGTACATATAAAAAGTTCCTTGACAAACTCTGGTTAAATCCTACAAAAAGGCTATGAAATAAAATTCCAACAAAATTTGGTTAAAACTTTGGTTAAATTGGGCATAGAAAATGTTTTGTTGAAGACATTAACATCCTTTTAAACTTGTGGATTTAAAAAATTTGGTTGAATTGTCAACATGGAAAATGTTTCAACAATAAGAGGTCCATTTTTTTTAATCCAATCAAACATGTGAAAAATGTATTTTAAATATAATGCTTATTTCAAACTTTGTTTAAATTGTAATAAGGGGAAATGTCAACGAGAACTAATGGGTGGTCAATGATTTCTGGATCGCTATATACCTTTCTCTCTGCAAGTATAATAATAACAATCATTAAGGTGGTCAGTGATTTATGGATAACGAATTTTAACTATAATGTTTATTTAAAACTTTGTTTAAATTGTAAATAAGGGGAAATGTCAACAAGAACTAATAGGGGGTCAGCAATTTATGGATTGCTATATACCTTGGCCTCGGTAGGTATAATCATAATAATCATTAAGATGGTCAGCGATTTATGGATCGCTATATACCTTTACCTCGGTGGTATAATAATAATAATCATTACGGAAATCCATAAATTATATCCAAGCTAGGTTTTTTACATGTAAGTGTTGCATGTATATGTTATGACTAAAGCATTGGTTGTTATTTAATAATTTTTATATGATCAATTTTCTTACTCATTGAGGTTATTTCCAATTCAATTCTGGGAAGGTGGTGCGCTGTTACTGAGTCCATTTCTCAGCGAAAATTGTGGGCATTTTGTTCTTTTCGTTTCAAATCTATTTTCAGTAACTCTATAACTCCTTTCACTAATTTTTGTTGTGATGAATTCATGGGTGGGAGGGGGTTTCCCCTCCTTCCATAATGCCCTAAAAGGAAGACCTTTTCAAGTTGGAGGCAAGCCAGGTTATGAAGGATATTCCTCTGACTCTTGCGAGTTGCCAACCTTCGGAAATCAATGCCAAAAGTGCCTACAAGATCATCGCAAAATCCACTTAAAACCCTAGATTCAAAATCCCACCAACACTTTTAGAATATCGTTGAAGGCATGTGGGACCATGATTTTATTTGTAAATTTATAGGAATATGGCCTACATAGAAAGGCCTAGAAAGATGGATAAAGAGCACAGGGTAGCCAAAAGGAGGAGTGGATTTAAGACTAGGGCCCAAAGGTTTTCTCACATTAATATTTTCCAATCTTGAGGATAAGGCTAGGATTTTTTAAGACGCCCTGTATTTTTTCAATGATGCGAGACTCTACATCAAGAACTGGTAGGCTTGTTCTAATCTAAACAAAAGAAAAGTTCGCAGAAGCATTGATTTGTTGCAGGTTATACTCCCTCCCTATGGATTTTTGGATACCATAAATCCTGGAAGGAATTGGATAGGCTCTGAGGCACTTTGTTAAATTATTAGAGATCACTAAGAAAGGGGAAAATATGCCATATGTTAGGTTGTGTGTATACACAAACATATCCCAACCACTCCCATACTCTATTTAGTTAGACTATAAAGGGGAAATCTGGAAACAACCCTTAACTATGAAAAATTGCCATTTTGTTGTTGTATATGCCACAAACATGGCCATCATTTTAGAGAATGACACAAAAAATGAAGGACCAACTGGTTGGAAACCCCCCCTCTTCCAGATGGTTTTACCAGAGTTCAATCTAGGAGGCGCAACAACAAGAATTGAGGGTCCATCTTAACTAATATTTCGGAGGAAAATAACATTTTTTATGCACTCAAAGATATGGAGGAAGATGCGCCAATAAGGGAGAACATAAAAATGGAAACGCTAATAGAGGAACCAATCCAAGAGAAAAATGGGAATAAACGAAAAATAGAAGAAGAAGATGACCCTCAAGAAAATGTTGACATCAACACACTGCCAGGCTTTGAGGAAGTATTTCCTCTGCTAAACCAAAAAGATGTGACTCTCTCAGAAGAAGAAGAAAAAATTGGTATACATGGTACATGAGTGGGCCCATAAAGACATGGTTGACCTAAGCATGGAACAAAAATATGCATATTTATATGCATAGCTCATATGGAAAATAAAGAGACGGTATCTACTTAATGAACAAATAGCTCAAGATTTCAAAACCTTAAAGGAAAAAGGGAAAGAAATTTTAAACAAGGAACCGAAGAAAAAAAAAAAAAATGAAGAATCAAGCTGGACAACATAACAAACATATTCAAGTGAGTCCATATCATCCTCCTATAGCAATGGATAATCCACCTTCTTCACTTAATCTTCCAGCATGAAAATCATCTCATTGAATGTTAGAGGGATCAATAGCAAAGGGAAACAAAGATACCTTAGAGAACGTATTAAAACATAAATTCTTACCATTATTATATTATAAGAAACTAAATTAACATGGGATAGAATGTCTAAAACTATTGGCTACTATTGGATAGCTTGTGAAAAAATGTCTACAGATGCCAAAGAAAATTTTGGGGAGGTAGCCATATGGTGGAACCCTAAGAAAAATTTGTTTACGAAATGGTGGGAAATGGAACGTACTTTTTGTTATATACCTAGGGGGGATAATATGGGGTACAAAGGGAGGTGCCCAAGGGAATAATGTAATCATGGGATGGGCCATAGTAATAAATAAGGTGGTTAACTCGTATCATGTAAGGGACCACAAGTAGTTAGTAATAATGTAATGGGCCCATGGTATTAGATAGATGGTATTGAGGGAACCATGGTAATGATCCATGGTATTGTATGTATGAGGCCTATATAGAGGCTAGAGACTCCACATGGATAGATGTCAACGATTATTGTATGAACAGGCATATGGCTTGTGGAGTGTTCTCCTTCCTTAAGGAGTGAATGTATGGTGTTGCCCTACCTTAAGGGTTTGATCAATAACGAGAATCATTTCTATCTATTTCTATCTTATTGTTTCTTAGGTTTATTTCTATTATCATATACTTTTAGGTTAGATCTATAACAAGTGGTATCAGAACACTTTCTTGGGCAAAAAAGTGGAGAATTTGTTTTTGTTTTTTTTTTTGCAGGATTTCGGGGGCGACGAGTTTGCAGATCAGATCTGTACATGTTGATGCAAGATCTATAAAACTATAATTGTAGATTTGGATTCTTTGTGAAAAAATACCCGATTTCAAAAAAAAAATTCAGCCGAATCGGAGTCCGGATGAAGGAGATATCACTGATCTAAAAATCAGTGGTGTTGCAGACAATTTTTCGGGGCAGAGAGTTTGCGGCTCAGATATGGACGTCCTAGTGCAAGATCTACAAAATCTAATTGCAGATCTAGATTATTTGGGAAAAATTACTCAATTTCAAAAAACAAATCAGTCAAATAAAAGTCTGGATGAGGGAGATATCGCTAATTTAAAATCAGCTCTTTTTTTAGAATTTTTGGTGACGGTGGGAGTGTTTGTTATGAAACCAGCTCAAGAAAAGATAGAAAAGATAGATCAACACCTTAGAATTCAGCCTCTTCGAGGGGGCAACCTCCTTTACATTACGTAAATGAACAATTCTTGGATGATACAAATGACAAAACCTCCTTTC
>APFE031000647.1:55418-66006 GCA_000404065.3 Pinus taeda | reverse complement strand
ATGTGGCTCTTAAAGGAAACCAGAACCAACATAAAACCTTGAATTCTTTCACAAACACAACTGGTGTAGGGATGTTAGTAATGAGTGTAAAAACTAGGAAAAAAGGAAGTTAGACATGCTCCATTGTGTTGTTTTCCTTATATTGACCAGCGAGATTCAGTTTGAAAGGAATACCACTTCTGCAACCCCATCTACCTACCCATCTACTTGCCTAGCATTTTTTGTTTCTTCTTGGAGGGTGCACTTGGACTTGCAGACCCTTATGTGCCTTTTCTTTTCCATTGGCTTTTTTCTTTTGATTGCCTATTTAGCACTACCCTTATTGCTTCCAAGGCCCCAGATTAAGCAGTTGGGAACCTTAGTTTCTCTGCCTAACTATTGGTCTGCCAAGATTTAAACAGTTTGGACAGACTTCTTTCTCTATTCTACAACAGAAAATTGAAACATGGCATGATCCAAATTAGACTGTTGGACCATCCCCATCAAAATTCAGTAAACATGAAGGTATGTACACATCTTGCCTTGTCTTGGAAATATGGGATCTTTGTATCAGCAAAGCAGAGCATATTTGGCATTTGAATTTGCCAATCATGAAATATGAAACCTATTGGTATAGGTATCCAACAGTGTCAACCTTATAGGTTGTGGAAGACTAGGGACAAAACTTCCATCTTTATAGTTGTGAGTGGTATGCTTCTTGGTTGCCATAATTTTGCTTTCATTTTTCTTGCTAACCTGAATGCCTTCTCTAATGAATCAGGTTCCCAAAGGCGAACATCATGTTGGATATTATCCTTTAAAGACCCTATGAACACATCAATCCTATGCTCCTTTGGAATATCTTTTACCCGTATGTTCAATTTTTGGAACTCCTCAATGTGCTCCATTATTGAACCCTTTTGTTTGAGACTTATCAATTGGCTAAAAAAAGTGTTGCTTTTTATATCCTCATAAGTACTATCAATTCTTCCATAAAAATTGCCCAAGTGATAAATTGTTTACGAGAGCAAAGCCATTGATACCATGCAAACTAATTTGGTTCCAAATATAAAGTTGCAATACGTACCTTTTGTGTGTTTTTCACATTATTGAGATCGAAAAATTGCTCCATCTATAATATCCACGTTGCGGGATCCTTGCCATCAAACTTCCTCATATCGGTTTTTGGAATATGATGGGTCTTCAATCCCACATTAGAGTATATGGAATCATGATTAACATTTCTTTTTTTCTCTTCATGAGTTTCGTTTACTACCCTTTCACCCTTAGTGACCATTTCTTGTAGCAGCTTATTGATATTTATCTTCAATTCGTCCATGTCTGTCTTCAAATCTGTTTTCCAATCGCCCATGTCTGTCTTCAAATCTGTCTTCCAATCATCCATGTCTATCTTCAAATTTGTCTTCCATTCATAAATCTATCTTCCAATCGTCCATCTTAGCTTCCACGCCCTTTATCTTAGATTCCATGCCATTTATCTTAGCTTCTGTTAGCTTTTGTGAGGCTGACATTTTTTGCTCTTGGTCTTGTAATTTTGATATATCATGTAGCATTTCTTCCTCTTCTTCATGAGTCATGCTAGAGCTTTCAGGTTCCTTACTAGGTGTTTGCATTTTCTTTCCTCGGGGCATCAGTTACTGATAATAATTCTTTACTATCCCTTTGAATTCCTTCAAAATAAATTTTCAAAACAATCTTAAGCAAAAATTTAAAAAAATCTACACACCTTTTTTTTCTTTGTAGGAGCTCGATATTGCCTCTAATGTATATTTGTACTTTCAGAACATCTAGTTCTGAAATTATGACCTATGGTAGCTCTTTGTGTCCTCTTTCCAATGCCACCAGGTTGACCCCAATGGGATTCTCCGATGAAGAGTTATGCCAAATCTCCCACAGTGACCTGATTATAGACCTTTTCATAAGAGCGAACTTGTATGAAGTGCCACGTGTCACTATTTTGACCTTTGCCTCTGAAAAATATACCCAAGAAACTACAGTCCGTCCTCTTTCTATACCTTCTTACGAAATTTCAATCTGATGCTCAGAGAGAAAGTTATGACGATTTTCCCCAGGTCACTTGTTTTGAATGTAATTCAGGATTTTGCAAAAGGACCAACTTCCTCAGATCATATCTCCGAAAATATAGCGCAAAAGCTCTGAAATTTGGACTCGAGATTAAGCGTGATGTCTTATCAAATAGTTTTTTTTTTTCGACTTATGAAACATCGCAGAAAAAAAGTTATAGCGAAAATGCCACGATGACCTGTTTGGAGCAGCGAAACCCTAGAATCCAAAGCTCGGATACCAAATGTTATGGAACCAGTTCAAGAAAAGATAGAAAAGATCGATCAACGCCTTAGAATTCAGCCTCTTCGAGGGGGCAACCTCCTTTACATTACATAAATGAACAATTCTTGGATGATACAAATGACAAAACCTCCTTTCTATATATAGGAGTCTAAGGAGTCACAATATAATCCAGCCGACCTAATAATAATAATATAAAGCCGCACAAATAACAATAGAGGGATTCTATGGGGCACAGTAATAACAATATGGGCAATAGGGGCACAACAATATTAATAAGGGGTACAACTACCATTGTAATGGGGTAATCACTAGTATGATAGGGACCCAACAATGTTGCAGCGTAGATATGAAATTCCAGTGCTTGGATCAGGATTTCTATCACATGGGCAGATGCAGAATGGTTGTTCCATTTCCAAAAATAGTTCATAATAGGGATTCTGAGCAATATTGACAGAATTGTGGCCATTTTAAATTTTCGCCAAGTAAACGAAATTTTTTCAAAATATTTTTGATGGCGGATCCTAAGTTTACAGGAAAAGATGATAGCCCTACTATTGAAGAATTCATACAAAGAATAAAGTTCAAATATGGGTTGTTTGGAAGGCTATAGTATGGCTTAATTTGACAGAAGAGGCTGACATATGGTGGAACTCACTTGGCATCAAACAGTTGTCTGAATTTTTGGATGAAGAATTGAAAAACTCCTTATGGACAAATGGTCTTGTGCTAGAAAAATGAATGAGACACGTCAGGGGTTATGTTCTACTGGTGTCTCCTTATTGCAAGTTCATGGATTGATTCAGAAGGAGAAAATCATTCTGTCTATAAATCCGAGTTGCAAGCAAAATCTCATAAATTCAACTTGGCAAAAAAATTACAAGTGCCAGCAAAACACATTGAAAACACACAGGAGGTACAAGTTTATAAAGATTTGAAGCTTTCTATGGATAAGTATGTGTTGCATGGTGATTTTGATACTTCAGATATGGATAACATGGATGTTGTTTTGGGATACCCTTGGATGGAATCAGTGGGTACTATCAATATTAATGTGCAGAAGCAATTCTTGAAGCTCTGGTATAAAAAGAAGAAAATTACATTACAGGATATTTCCATTAATAAACAGGTAGAGTCCAAGGAGGCTGAAGCAGAAGATGTTCCAGGGACTGACATATCAGATGATGAGCTAGTGATGATCGACAATCAAACACAAACAGAGGCTGAAGCAGAAAAGGTTACAGGTGTTGATACATCAGATGAGGGCTCAATGGTTGATAAGACACCACAACGGGCACCACATCATGCACCAGATAACAATCAGGTGCCAGTAAGGGGTGAATTAAAGACAAAGGCACCGTGGGTTAAAACTTCAACATATCATCACCCACATCACCCCGCAAGACAACAACCAACAAGATGGCAACCAATTAGCCACAAGGACAACAACCCCCACAGGACATATAGAGAAGAGCGAAGATCCACCTACTACACATCAACACAGAAGAGCTGCCACGGTCAACTTCCATCTCAAGCGAGCGAGGCACCAGCAAGATCGAGGGTTCACCTTTCTCTTGGATGGCTAGATGCATGTGCATGGTACCAATGGACTACTCTTTTGAGTAGATCCCATTATTTGTGTTCTTCCCATGTTTCAGGGACGAAACATGGTAAGGGGGGTGGAATTTTATATACCTAGGGGGGATAATATGGGGTACAAAGGGTGGTACCCAAGGGAATAATGTAATAATGGGATGGACCATAGTAATAAATAAGGTGGTTAACCCGTATCATGTAAGGGACCACAAGTAGTTAGTAATAATGTAATGGGTCCATGCTATTAGATAGATGGTATTGAGGGAACCATGGTAATGATCCATGGTATTGTATGTATGAGGCCTATACAGAGGCTAGAGACTCCACATGGAGAGATGTCAAGGATTATTGTATGAACAGGCATATGGCTTGTGGCGTGTTCTCCTTCCTTAAGGAGTGAATGTATGGTGTTGCCCTACCTTAAGGGTTTGATCAATAAAGAGAATCATTTCTATCTATTTCTAGTTTCTTGGGTTTATTTCTATTATCATATACTTTTGGGTTAGATCTATAACACCCTTATAGGGTGCCTCAGACACATTGGCTCAATGGACACTATCTATCTAACGACAGTTTATGGTCTAGTTACCAATAGAGATAAACTTATCTTCCTGCAACAAATTCATAATATAAAACACCTTATAGTGAATTATTTATGGGTGATAGGAGGTGATTTCAATATAATGTGTTGGCTTAGGGAGAAAAATTGAGGTACACAATGATTGGATCAACTGAATCATAAATTTGAGTGATCTATAGGTCTAGTTATTAATTTTGTAATGAGTCCTCTCTATTAAATTTGCCCAAGAGGACATTTTGTTATGGTATAAAACCAAAGGAACTCCCAAATATTTAGAGGGTAGGGTACCTCAACTAATGTTATGAAACCAGCTCACAAAAAGATATAAAGATAGATTAACAACTTGAAAATCAGCCTCTTCGAGGGGGCAACCTCCTTTATATTACACAAATGAACAATTCTTGGATGATACAAATGAAAAGACCTCCTTTCTATATATAGGAGTCTAATGGGACCCAATACAATCAGAGCCTACATAACAATAATATTGTAGGGACACAACAATAACAATAGTGGCTTCTATGAGGCATAATAATAACAACATGGGGACTATATGGGCACAATAATACAATAAGGGGATTGCATTAATAACAATAAGGGGTTACACTAGTAGTATAGGGACTTAACATGCCTCTCTCCTTTAAAAGGTGTTGTCCTCAATGCTTTAGTAGTTCTGGATGCTTCTATATAAAATTCTTATCCTCCCATGTGGAATCTTCAGTAGGTAAGTTCTTCCACTTAATGAGATACTCTGAAATTGATCGATTTCATAGTTGTCGATTTCTTGTTTTTGTAACTGCTTCAAGTTCCAATACGATTTTTCCTTCCTCATCAAGTTCTGTCAATATTGTTTGAACTGGGATTTTCTCACCTATAACCTTCTTTAAGCATGAAACATGGAAAACTAGGTGCACTCAGGAAGATGCAAGAAGCTCCAATTTGTATGCCATAGTACCAATATTTTGTAACAGCTTGTACAGACCATAATACTTTGGTGATAATTTATTATCCTTCTTAAATTACTTCAGGGACATTTGTTTGTATGGTTGTATTCGTAGAAATACCCAGTCACATACATCAAAACTTCTTTCGCTGCAATGTTGATCTGCCTGTTGTTTCATTCTATTCTGTGCCGAAGTGTGGTTATCCTTTAAGAGTTTGAGAACTTGTTGTTGATGCTCGATGTGATCTTCCACTACTTAAACCTTAGAATTTTCTTTTAAAGATGATGTGATGGAGCTTGGAGCTTGGAGGCTTGGAGGCTTGGAAATTTGGCTAATTATTGGCCAAAGGCAATCAGTCAGACAGAGGATAGAAAATACTTGTGCAGGTTGAGCTCAAGGTTGAGCAGAAAATATTGTATTCATCCAGTTTCTTTGATTAATGCAATATAGATAGTAAGGGGTTTTGACCAGTTTCTTTCTCCTAGATATATCTTTATGTTTATGTGTTGAATCCTTGTGCATGTTATTGATTTGTGTTCTCGATCGTGAATTTACTTCTGTGGATCGGTAGAGTAGATTCTTGTCTTTTGATTTCGTAAATTTCATGAGCAGATTGAATCTACAATTAAAATTATACATGGTATCAGAGCTGGATTCACAGAGAAGAGAGTTTGAATTTGTCATTGCAAGAGGTCCAAAATTCAAGATCAATGTTGTAGGTTTTCTCTAGGACTAAGAACATGGATTTCAATGGACTCAGGATCGAGTATGCTTTGGAAGGAACCATAAATTTTGTGGCATGGAAGATCTGCGTGGAGTTAGCATTGGATGATAATGGGTTGCTAGAATACATCAAGACATATATAGCAAAAATCCCAACATATGATGCCTAGGATCTCGCTCAGTGGAATATGGATGTGGCTAAAGCGGGGAGGATCATATTAGAGTGATTTCGAGATCATATTGTCTCGAACCTCTATGGGAAAGAAACTTTGTTTGTGATGTGGAAAACCTTGACATATTTTTTTAAGAACAATAGTGACCACATGATCGGAATTTGGATTAGGGGCAAAAATTTGATCAAAAAATCAAAGTGCTCGGAATCACTCAAAACTTGAATGATGGCATCCGTCTCAGTGGCATGATCCCAACGCAACTCGTTTCACTCAAAACGGAGTTCGTATGAGAAAGTTAGAGCATGCTGTCTGTTTTGTCAAACAAAGGATGTTGACTAGGCATCTGTACAGCCCAGTCAGAAAAAGAATATTCTAGAGAATATTCCTAGAATATTCCTAGAATATTCCCACAAGGAACTCAATCAAGTTGTGACAAATGTTGGCATGTAATTGGTCAAATGCATTTGAGCTGGACCAATGATAGGCTAACACATGGCAAGCCTAGAGGCCGCCACGTGACCTCTTAAAGGTGAGGTAAAAGTTTATTGGTAGGCCAGGGAATCAAACTCGCAACCTCGCCCACACAAACTCAATGCCTTACCGCTATACCACAACATGTTTCCCAATAAACATAGGGTGTGATTTTTATTTCAAGTGTAACATGTGGCGGTTTGGAAGGTGGGCCTAACCTTAACCGCCAGCATGTGAACGCGCCAACATTAACCTCTAGCAGTTACCGTAACCATCAAGGTAGCCTAACCGTCAAGTAACCGCTAGCAAGTGACCAACACTAAAACCAAGAGCCAGCATTAAGTGCTAACCGCGTCATTAACGCGCTAAGTGGAGTTTAACATTAATTAATCCATGATTAGCTTTTAATTAATTTCAGATTAAGTTGGCGGTAGTTTGGCAGGTCCGAAAAATCCAGAGCTACTCCAAATTTGGCGGGATTAATTAGAGTTTCTTCATATTTGGTGGAGTTTTCCTAGGGAAAACTGAAGAGACCATAACTTCTTCAGTTTTTGACCAATTTTGACTCAGAAAGAGTCATTCCTAGATGATTTGGATGCTCTAGACACAATGGAATAGGTTGGAGAGGCATAAAGGCACTTCTGTGTGTAATTTCTCTACGTTGAAGTTTAAGGAATCCCAGGGCCACTAGGAGAGGAGGTCAAGCCTAGATCAGCTGGAGTCCAATTGCAGAGCTTGGAAAGTCATTTTTGGAGTTTTTGGGTCTTCTGAATCCAATGGATTAGGTTGCAAAGCCATTGGAGCACTTCAAGTTCATGTAATCAGAGAATTGACCATTAATCCAAAGAGGGCCTAGCCATTGAAGTAGGTCCAAGGAGATGTAGCCCAGGAGGGGTGAACTCCTTTATCAGCTTTGTGTTATGAGTTTTTGTGTTTTCCTTCTCTGAATTTTACTTGTTGTATATGTGTTTTAAACAGCTAATTAATCTCATAAATTTCTCATAAAAGACAATCAACACTTGACACATAAATCCTCACATTTTGGTTAATTTGAGATGATCCTAAGCACATTTTTTAAATACTAATGAGGGAGATTGCATATAATTAACCAGTTTACCCAATATTCAGATCAAGTTGGTATCAGAGTACTTGTTATCTCATTTTAACCCTGAGATAGTTTTCCAAGGTTAGCTAGAAAATTAGCTATTGTTTTGTATTTGTGCAAGGAAAATTTAACTGTGTGAAAGTTTATGTGTGTAAGTTGAAGAAGCGAGATAATCTGAGATTCTTCTTTTTTGAGAAAAAATTTTAAGCTTTGTGAATCTTTTTGATGCATTACAAGTGTGGTGGCAGCTTCAACAAGTGATGTTTCTAATCCATCTTCCTTAGCAAGACTCTTTGATTAGAGATGTTGCAAAAGCTTATCATCATGAGAGATATGGTGCAAGAGATGAATGGAGATAGGAAGTAGAACCCTATACTTCGAGAGGAGTTGATGGCCATGAAGGAGGAGAAGCAAGAGCTTCTTGAAAACATGCATGAGATGGAGGTTCAACTCCATGATGCCAAGGAAACCCTAGCCAAGTATGTGCATAAAAATGAGGTATGCAATTCAAGTTTGTCTTCAATTTCATCTCAAAATGAATGTTTTGGTGCTTTTGAAAGACACGCTAGAGGAATAGGGTCCAAATTATTAACGAAGATGGGCTATGAAGGTAAAGGGTTAGGCAAACATGCACAAGGCATAGTTGATCCAATTGTTATTGAGGAAAGGTCTAGGTATTTGGGTCTTGTTTATGGACAACATGATGGAGAATGATCCAAATACAAGGAGGCACATGAAGGTGTTCCAAGAAGGACTTTCATTACATGCTCATTACCTCAAGCTTTTGAAGTTTGTGTTCATGATGAATGCAAAATTTTATACCCACTTTACAAGAAGATGCTCATAAGCATGCAACTAGTGGAAATGGAAAACAAGAGGATGTTGAAAGCTCCAAGGTAATTGAAACCATTCTTGCTATTCAGAAGAGAGACACTACCTCATCAAAATCACCTCCTCAAGAAGGCGACAAAGGTGAATGTTCAAGGTATATATCTGCCTTTAATCAAGTTTCTTTTGATTATGATAAACACGGTAAATCTTCACATAAGATGTCGAGAAAAATTACATGTTCCGTTTGTGGTTTGAATAACCATACTATTTCGAGGTGTTGGAAGTGGATAGCCATACACAGGAATATTTCAAAACAAAAGAGACAGAAATCCAAAGGTCTATTGGATAATGGAAACCATGTTGAAAAGAAGAGGCAATTATTTTGCACTCATTTCCATAAGCAGGGTCATCTTGTAGACAAGTGTTGGACTTTGCATCCAACAAGTCATCCACGACATTTGAAGAAGGTGGAGAGATATTTTGGAAAGAATGGAAAAGAGAATTCCATAATTGATGTGGGTCAGAATGATACACATGATGAAGTGAAGCTGAAAGAAGCACCGTTGAAATGGTTCGTAAAGAGATGGTTAGATTTCTTAAACAATTAAGGTCTTTAATTTCTTTTGATAATTGATGTAAATCTTTCCTTATTGATGCATAATTTTCCTTTTTATTTGGATGCATTTCTTTTCTCCTAAAAGTATGATGCATATTGCATGAAGAAAGATGTTGAAAAAATAGAGTTATGTTGACTTACTTAGATGCAGCAAAGATGGTGATTTGCAACTACAAACTTTCATGCATGTTGCATTCTTGAACTTGCATGTTTATGCCAGGAAGGTGTTTGAAAGTGGAGTATGTTTGCTCACTTTATTGAAGCAAATTTGGTCACTTCATGTTATGAAACCAGCTCACAAAAAGATAAAAAAAGATAGATAAACACCTTAGAATTCAGCCTCTTCGAGGGGGAAACCCCCTTTACATTACACAAATGAATGATTTTATCTCTTATGTTTCTGCAATCTTCATAGGTGTGTAGATCATCTTCCAGATTCATTGCATTAGGTTATTGTTGCTCAACGTTTCGAACCATCAACGGTGGTTCATCATCAGGAGAATTTGTGATGATTCAAATGACAAAACCTCCTTTCTATATATAGGAGTCTAAGGAGTCACAATATAACCCATCCGACCTCACAATAATAATATAAAGACACAAAAATAACAATAGAGTGATTCTAAGGGGCACAGTAATAACAATATGGGGACAATAGGGGCACAATAATATTAATAAGGGATACAACTACAATAGTAATGGGGTAATCACTAGTTTTATAGGGACCTAACATGCCCCTCTCCTTCAAAAAAAGTGTTGTCATCAATACTTGAGTAGTTTTGGATGCTTCAACATAAAATTCTCATCCTCCCATGTGGAATCTTCAGCGGATAAGTTCTTCACTTGATGAGATACTCCGAAATTGATCGATTTCGTAGCTGTTGAGTTCTTGTTTTTGTGACTGCTTCCGGATCCAATATAATTTTTCCTTCCTTGTTAAGTTCTGGCAATATTGTTTGAACTGGGAGCTTGTCGCCTATAACCTTCTTTAAACATGAAACATGGAAAACTAGGTGCACTCGAGAAGCTGCAGGAAGCTTCAATTTGTATGTCATAGTACAAATCCTTTGCAACACCTTGTACGGACCATAATACTTTGGTGATAATTTATTATCCTTCTTAGCTTGCTTGAGGGACATTTGTTTATATGGTTGTAGCCGTAGGAATACCCAATCACCTACATCAAAAAAACTTCTTTCGCTGCAATGTTGATCTGCCTGTTGTTTCATTCTATTCTGTGCC
>APFE031000647.1:35568-54609 GCA_000404065.3 Pinus taeda | reverse complement strand
ATGCCCCTTCTCCTTCAAAAAGCGTTGTCCTCAACGCTTGAGTAGTTCTTGATGCTTCTGTATAAAATCCTTGTCCTCCCATGTGGAATATTCAGCTAGTAAGTTCTTCCACCTTATGAGATACTCTGCAATTGATCGATTTCGTAGCTGTCGGGTTCTTGTTTCTGTGACTGCTCCAGGTTCCAAGATGATTTTTCCTTCCTCTTCCATTTCTGGCAATATAGTTTGAATTAGGATCTTTTGCAACTTTTGAATAAATGACCATACTTCTTCGTCCTTCTTCCATTCATCCCTTGCTTCATTGATCCAATTTGGTTGGATAATAGAAATAGCACAAAAGAATGCTTCCACATCCTCATCCTTTCTTGAGAGTGCATCTGCCACCACATTTTGCTTCCCTTTTTTGTAGATGATTTCAAAGTCATAACCCAACATCTTTGTGACCCACTTTTGTGCTCTTCAGAGGATAATCTTTGTTCTAAAAAGTATTTAAGGCTATCATGATCCGTTTTTACCTTGAAGTGTCTTCCCATTAGGTAGGGTCCCCATTTCTTAAGTGCATGGAGTATTGCCAACATTTCCTTCTCATAAATAGCTTTGTGTAAAAACTTTCCCTTGATTGGACGACTTTCAAAAGCAATGGGTCTTTCATCTGCATTAAAACAACACCAATTCCATTCCATTTCCTGAAGCATCACATTCCACAATAAAGGTTTTTGTGAAGTCCGTTGTAGCTAAGACCGGTGCTTGGCACATTGCCTCTTTAAGATGTTCAAGGGCCTCTGTTGCTTCCGGAGTCCATGAAAATGCATCTTTCTTCAATAATGTTGTTAGAGGTGCTGCTATTCTTCCATAATTCTTAACAAACTTGCGATAATACCCTGTCAACCGAGAAATCCTCGCAGATGCTTTATGGATGTGGGGATTTTCCATTCCTTAATGGCTTTAATTTTGCTAGGGTCTACCTTAACTCCTTCATGAGATACAATATGACCCAAATATTCCACCTCCTGGACTCCAAAGAAACATTTGGATCTTTTTGCATATAATTGTTTCTCCTTCAATAGTTGTAGCACCCTGTAACATGTTCAACATGATCCTTCCAAGACTTGCTATAGATTAGTATATCATCAAAAAATACTAACACAAATTTTCTAAGGAATGGTCTGAAAATTGAATTCATCAAACCTTGAAATGTTGAAGGTGCATTGGTAAGGCCAAAAGGCATGACCAAAAATTCATAATGACCCTCATGAGTTCTAAATGTTGTTTCGGAATGTCTTCAATCTTCATTCTTATTTGATGATATCCTGAACGAAGATCCAACTTGGTGAAGTAAAAATTGATCCATGCAATTCATCCAGTAATTCATCAATGACAGGAATGGAAACTTATCTTTAATAGTGAGCTTGTTGAGCTCCCTATAATCTGGACACATGCGCCATGATCCATCCTTCTTGTGCACTAATGCTACTGGAGTAGAGAAAGAACTTTGACTCGGTTGAATTATACCAACCTCTAGCATTTCTGCAACCATACATTCAATTTCACTCTTTTGGGCATAGGGATATCTATATGGCCTAATGTTTGGACGAACAGTTCTTGGAATCAGATGAATAGCATGATCATGATCACGAATAGGTGGGAGACCTTTGGGAGTCTCAAATACCTTGGAATGATTGTTGAAGACTTTTTGGAGATCTGGAGAAATAGATGATTCCAATGTGGGAACATCTAGTGAACATAATTGTGCAATTACACCCCTTTGTTCCTTTTTTAGAAGCTTTGTCATACCGTTAGAGCTAATTATCTTTCCTGGTTTCCCTGCAATACGCCTTAATTCAACTTCCTTTCCTTCCACATAAAATTTCATGAAAAGTTCTTGAAAATTAAAATCTATTGTACCCAAGGATTGTAGCCATTGGACTCCTAGTACAACATTAGCACCTCCCATTGGAATAGAAAGCATTGGGCTAGTCAATAAATATTATTCCATGGATAGCTTGATATTATGGCACTTTCCAGAGAAATTTATTGTTCCTCCATTTGCAACCGTCACTTGACACTCTGGTGCTGGATATAGGAAGAAATTCAATTATTTTGCTACCTTACAATGAATAAAATTGTGGGTACTTCCTGAATCAATCAACACTATTACCTTTTTCTTCTTAATTTGTCCTTCTATCTTGATGGTTTGAGGAGTGGCAATTCCAGCCAATGCATTACAAGATATGGTCGGATTCATTTCTTCTTTATCTAGGATTTTTTCCTGGAGTATATCATCTTCTTTTGACCTTTCTTGCTCCTTTTCTTCTTCCTCTTCACAATCTATGTAGAATAATTTCTTCTCAGCACACTTATGACCTTTAGTGTATTTTCTATCACAACTGTAACAAAGCCCTTTTGCTTTATTTTCTTCCAATTATTGTAGTGTCAACCTTATAGGTTGTGGAAGACTAGGGGCCACAATACTTCTATCTTTATAGTTGTGAGTGGTATGCTTCCTGGTTGCCAAATTTTGGTTTCCATTTTTCTTGCTAACCTGAATGCCTTCTCTAATGAATCAGGTTCCCAAAGGCAAACATCATGTTGGATATTATCCTTTAAAGTCCCTATGAACACATCAATCCTATGCTCCTCTGGAATATTTTTTACCCTTATGTTCAATTTTTGGAACTCCTCAATGTGCTCCATTATTGAACCCTTTTGTTTATCAATTCTTCCATAAAATTTGCCCAATTGATAATTTGTTTATGAGAGCAAAGCCATTGATACCATACAAACTGATTTGGTTCCAAATATAAAGTTGCAATACATACCTTTTGTGTGTTTTGCAGATTATTTAGATCAAAAAATTGCTCCATCTATAATATCCATGTTGCGGGATCCTTGCCATCAAACTTCCTCATATCGCTTTTTGGAATATGGTGGGTCTCCGATCCAACATTAGAGTCTATGAAATCATGATTAAAATTTATTTTATTCGCATCATGAGTTTCTTTTACTACCCTTTCACCATTAGTAAGTATTTCTTGTAGAAAATTTGTGAAATTTGTCTTCAAATCTATCTTCAAATTATCAATCTTAGCTTCCACGCCATTCATCTTAGCTTCCACGCCCTTTATCTTAGATCCCACGCCATCTATCTTAGCTTCTGTTAGCTTTTGTGACAGTGAAATTTGTTGCACTTGGTCTTGTAATTTTGATATATCATGTAGCATTTCTTCCTCTTCTTCATGATCATGCTAGAGCTTTGAGGTTGCTTACATGTGCTTGCATTTTCTTTCGTCGGGGCATCAATTACCGATAATAATTCTCTATTATGCCCTTTGAATTCCTTCAAAATAATTTTTCAAACCAAGCTTAAGCAAAAATTTAAAAAAAAAATTACATACCTTTTTTTCACTTTGTAGGAGCTCGATATTGCCTCTGATGTATCTCTATAATTTTGGATAATCCACTTCTGAAATTACGATCTGCAGTAGCCCTCTATGTCCTCTTTCCAATGCCACCAGTCTGATCCCAATTGGATTCTCCAAGGAAGATTTATGCCAAATCTCCCACAGTGACCTGATTATAGACTAGTTCAGTAGAGAAAACTTGTACGACGTGCCACGTGTCCCTGTTTCAACCTTTGGCTCTGAAAATATTTACAAGAAACTACAGTATGTTATCTTTCTGTACCTTCTTACGAAATTTCAATCTGATGCTCAAAGAGAAAGTTATGACGATTTTCCCCAGGTCACCTATTTGGAATGTAATTCAGGAGTCTGCAAAAAGACCAACTTCCTCATATCATATCTCCGCAAATATAGCACGAAAAGCTCTGAAATTCGGACCTGATTTCGTCTCAAATGGGTTTTTTTTTCGCTTCTGAAACGTCGCAGAGAAAAATTTATAGCGAAATTCCACGATGACCTATCTGGAGCAGCGAAACCCTAGAATCCAAAGCTCTGATACCAAATGTTACAAAACCAGCTCACAAAAAGATAGAAAAGATAGATCAATGCCTTAAAATTCAGCCTCTTCGAGGGGGGAAACCTCCTTTACATTACACAAATGAATGATTCTTTAATGATTCAAATTAAAAAACCTCCTTTCTATATATAGGAGTCTAAGGAGTCACAATATAGCCCAGCCGACCTAACAATAATATAAAGGCACAAAAATAACAATAGAGGGATTCTAAGGGGCACAGTAATAACAATATGGGGACAATAGGGGCACAACAATATTAATAAGGGATACAACTACAATAGTAATGGGGTAATCACTAGTATTATAGGGACCTAACATTTAAACTCTTTAAGTACTCGTACATCTAATGGGATTCTTGTACTTTTGATTATGCTTGTGAGAGAGCTGAGAATTGTTATACATGCATGAGAGTTTGTGCGTTTGAATAGTGGAATTTTTAATAGTTTAATTGTGCTTAAACATTCATGAGTGATTGAATTGTGTTGGTTGATTTCTTTTTTAACATCTATGTTGATGTAGGAGCACCTGAGCACCCTTCTTTAAAATCAGAATCCAAAGCTATGAAAGAGGAAACGTGGAAAATCATTGTAAACCAGGGAAAATTCTGTTTAAACAGAGCTAAATTAATGGAATTGATAAGTCTCTAGAAGGCTTGATTAAATGTAATTATCTTCCATGTATGCGTATAGAGAGATTTAGGGGTATGATTGAGCGATTTGTGGGTGGAAATCGTGGATCTTAGATGATCCACGCTTTTGTAATTTTCTATATAAAGATTTTTTGTTGTGTGATAGAGAGAGGATACAATGTAGCTGCAAGGATAATTGTGATTCAGGCCATAAGGCCTTAGCCTGTAATCAAACTATGTATATAATGGAAATATACATGTTATTGTACATCTACATGTTATCTGAGTTTTGTGTGTCTGTGTCTTTATATATACATTCTTTCCTGTAAATTTAATAGATGTGTGTGTGCGAGTGTAAAGGATGAAGTTCCTATGAACTTTGCCTTAAATAGGGTATGGCAGAGTTAAATGTGTGTTATTATGCAATTACACCAATAAGTGACCAAGAGATCTGTGGATTGAGAATAGATCAATGGAGGGAAGTTTTAATCAAAACCAGAGTCGATACAGCAGAAACTGTCAGATCGACCAAATCAACAGATAACATTAACAGAAGAGGAATGGCGGAGATTAAGTGCTAAACCTTTATTAAGCCAAGTTTCTTAAAATTTTCTATTTAAGCATGTGGGTGGTTTCCAAAGGTAGAAGTGGTATCTCACATGGCCTAAAGGCTGTAAGTGGTATTTCAAAATTCTATGTGATAAAACGTGGAGGCGCCACGTAGCACAGCAAAAGAACTTTTCTCACGTGCTTCCGAAATGTTATCGGTCGTGCTAGTTGGAGCGCGAGATCGTGCGACAGTCATTGGATCGAGTGGGGTCACATCTATAATGGAGATCATCCAGCCTAGTTGGCGAGTGGACAATGCGAGAACAGTTCGATGGAAGAAGATCCATGGTGATCGCACGGAAACTTGCAAGAGAAAATCATTAAAACGAGTTTACGGTCCAGAGGTGATCAGACCGTCTATTTAAAGGTGATCAGACGCATATTGCGTGCAAACAAGCATGGCCATTAATTCCAACAATGGATGCGATAAGGTTTTATACAACGGGCTTAAAACCTCATTGAGTTTCGATAATCATGATTGTTCGTTGGTTGATTGATCGGATAGTAATCACGCTCGAATGTGCGCACGGGTTAATGCGGCAGGCGGACCCGATATGTTATCAACGCAGGTTTAATTTTATTTGGGTTCCGGCCATAAACGTTCAACGAGGGACCAACAGTGATTGTCGGGTTTTCTTTATGAAGTTCGTTGTTTTTTTGCTTCCAATGTATACATGGGCCCATAACCCATAGGCCCACACACGGAAAAGTTAAAGATGCAACATTGCTATATCAAAGCAGCTTAGCCGTCATCATTTTTGGTATCAGAGCAGAAGAAGATTCTGCGTTCAAAAGGAGGTACAGTCATGTTGAATATTGGTGAGTTTATGGTTTTATATTGTCGTACAGATAGCGACAGAGGAAAGTGAGAAGATTGCAGCAACCTAGAGCAAGGAGTGCTCATATGATTCCAGAGAAGAGAGAACCAGAGAGATGCTGAAAGACTAAGCTTAGAGGAGAGAAGCTTGGTGAGGTATCATGTAGCAAGGAGGACTTGTTACTGCAAGGTTTTGTTGCAAATCACAGAAAGATCATATAGGCAATTCCACAGAGAATGTGGGTAGAATTGCTAAGGGATGGAGAACCATATGACCAGGAGGTCATAAATTTTTGTGCCTTGGGAGTCTGATGCAGGAGTATCCGAGCACCCTTCATTAAAATTGGAACCCAAAGCTGTGAAAGAGGAAACATGGACAATCATTGTAAACTGGGGCAAATTCTGTTTAAACAAAGCTAAATTGATGGAATTGATAAGTCTCTAGACGGCTTGATTAAATGTAATTATCTGCCATGTATGCGTATAGAGAGATTTAGGGGTATGATTGAGTGATTTGTGGGATGAAATCGTGGATCTTAGATGATCCACGCTTTTGTAATTTTCTATATAAAGAGTCTGTGTTGTGTGATAGAGAGGATACAATGTAGCCGCAAGGGTAACTGTGATTCAGGCTGTGAGGCCTTAGCCTGTAATCGAACTATGTATATAATGAAAATATACATGTTATTATACATCTGCATGTTATCTGAGTTTTATGTGTTTGTGTCTTTATATATACGTTCTTTCCTATAAAGCTAATAGATATGTGTGTGTGAGTGTAAAGGATGAAGTTCCTATGAACTTCGCCTTAAACAAAGTATGGCAGAGTTAAATGTGTGTTATAACACAATTCCACCAATAAGCGACCAAGAGATCAATGGATTGAGAATAGATCAACGGAGGGGAGTTTCAATCGAAACTGGAGTCGATACAGCGGAAACCGTCAGATCGACCAAATCGACGGATAACATCGACGGAAGAGGAATGGCAGAGATTAAGCGCTAAACCTTTATTAAGCCGAGTTTCTTAAAAAAAATTATTTAAGCATGTGGGCAGTTTCCAAAGGCAGAAGTGGTATCTCGCACGGCCTAAGGTTGTAAGTGTTATTTCAAAATTCTACGCGATAAATCATGGAGGCGCCACGTAGCATAGTAAAACAACTTTTCTCGCGTTCTTTCGAAATTTTATCGATTGTGCTAGTTGGAGCGTGAGATCGCATGACAGTCGTTGGATCGAGAAGGGTCACATCTACGATGGAGATTGTCCAGCCTAGTTGGCAAGCGGACAACGCTAGAACTGTCTGATGGAAGAAGATCCATGGTGATCTCGTGGAAACTTGCAAGCAAGTTATGTTATACAGCAAATCGACCCCCACATCAGCTCGGAGGGGAAAGACATGATAGCTGAAGCAAAGACCAAGATCACATGCCTTGTTTCCACACTAACGATGGCTATGCACTGACAACCTTCTTTATAAAGCTTCTCTGCAAGCCTAAGGGTGCATTAGTGACCCTACTTACTCTAGTTGCTAGTTCAGGAACAGTGTTAGTGGATCCTAATGAATTTCTAAGGGTCAAAGGAGTGGATTGACTCATAAATATCTAGATATTTGCTCCTAAAACTACTCAAGAAAAGCAAGGAAACATCTCAAGTTCGACCTATTTGGGGGATTTATAATCCTAATGAAGGAGGCAAATGGAAAAGAGTTGAAAAGCATGGAAACTTCATTGCTTTTACCCTAAGGACCTCATGGAGGAACTTGGCAGCCCTAACTCAGTTGCTACATAAGCAAAGCTAGGGCTATGGTGATGGAGGTCAAATCATTTGAAAGGACTGCTTACTTGATTGTTGAGCATAGTCTCAAATCTAAGCATAAGAAGTTGGTAAGAAGGGAGAGAGAGAGAGAGAAGCTAGAGGGGTAAGGGAAGGCTGATGCAACAAATGGTTGTAATCACTCTCCCGACATTAATATAGAACTGCAGTTATACTGTCTACTCCATGGTGTTGGTACTATCATTCATTTACTTTTTTTTCCAATACCTTTTAGCAATGAGTAGCTTAGTTATATGTAACTAGATGTCTTTTATGTATTCATGTATCAGTTATCAAGGTTGTAAGCTATGATTATGCTTGTCTCTTCTATGTGCAAGACTTGATCTGGAGCCGGCTTAGGGGACTTCCACCTAGTTGCATTGCGCTCTCCAGCAAATCTACATCGAGGCTTGAGGTAATCCATCTATTTTTCTTTGATAATTAGTTAATGTTTATGGACATGCATGTAAATTTGTGATGGATGCAGATAATATTACAGTCTGCCAAGGGTCCTGGGAAGACCCTTGAGGGTATCTCCATTCTCCATACACCGTGCATTTTATCCTATAGCAGAATTGGCGACTCCACTGGGGACTATACATCTAGTCCCTAGTTTACCCGAACAGTTCTCAGTTTCCTCTTCCCCACCAAAACCTTGTTTCATTCTGCCTTCACATATTCAGCCTTGAATCTGATCCAAAAGGCCTTGTTTTGAGTTGTTTTCCCACACTAATGCAGGTTAGCAGACTAAATAATGCTTTATAAAGCTTTGTTTCTACACAAACAGAGCGTTAGTGGACCCAGTAACTCTCTGTGGCCACTACTACAGAGCGTTAGTCCCTTAAAATATTGATATACAATTGTGTCTTCAAACTCATGGGGATAGGAAGCCTGCTCATGGACTGAAAGAGGGTCTGCAACTGCATTTTGTTAGCAAGATCGATGTCCTGAAAGAAATTTTTTTTTGGGAAATAATTTTTTTTCTTTCTTAAAACATTTTTTATGAAAGAAAGATCCACATTTTTTATTCATTATTTTGTTTAGCTAGTTAAAAGTTGCTTTATTTTGGTTTCAAATGGTTTTTAGGAAAGCATTGGAAAGATTTATGTTGGTTATCCATGTGTTATAATGACTAGGATGCATGGAAAAAATATAAATATGTGAAAGACTCTCACCTATAGAATACAGCTTGTTTTCATCGAATTGAATATTAATTCTAAAGCATTGTCTTGTGCATGATTTTTGAGTCAGAGTCCCATCACGTTTCATACGTCAACCCCCTACCGAAGACACTAAAAAAGTACACATAAAATTTACCTAAAATCAATCAGTAACTCTTTATTGAGCAAACAAACATTAGTTCAGGCTAGTATCTTAGGATAGGCAATGTGAGTAAACTACCCAAGATCAGGAACCAAAACTAGTGTCATTAAAAGAGAGAAAATCCCTTCTGCACTCATACTACCGGGACCACTCCAGTCAAAGCGGAGCTAAATACGAGACAACTTCGGACTATAAGTGAAGGTAGCCCGCCTTTGCTTGCAACTCCGTTGGATATTTTGTGTATTGGGGATCCCTTCGGGGATTTGGAAGCTGAGTCGGGGACTCAGGTCTCCTGCCCACACAGCATACTATCTGCGATTATGTTCCCCCCGATAGTGTCTGTGATCTAAGGTATCCTTAGTGGCCAAGCTTTTAGGGACTTACATAAGGTGACTGGGGCGGGCTGCCCTGGTACCTAACACAGATGGACCTACTCTGTCTTTAGTTTTTGGGAGGGTGCTCATCTTCACGAGAGTACTTGGCCCCTCAATCTAAGGTTCGAGCGAAGCTCTAGAGTAACCGTAACTGTACATTTGGCCAGCCCTCTATGTTATTCATTATGATACTAGGTTTCATCTTCAGTGAGCAGTGCTTATCAGACAAGGTCATTTCCCTCTATTTACTGATTGATCAACTTAGTGTATTTTTTATATTTTTTAGGTACTTGTGTGCTCTCATTAAGACTTTAACAAATATCACGATAAAATTTATTGATAAAAATTAAAGGTCACCGTGGCTACATCCGGCCCTCGTCATCAATCTAGATGATCGTTAGGACTTCCTCCACTCATTTTGGAAGATCCACCGAGCTCCAGTGAACCGGATTCCCCATCTTCGAGGAATTAGTCTCCTAGATCTCACACAGAATTGGTTTGTACAATCGACTATTCAAATTTGCCGGAGCATTTCTTTACTGAAGGATTTCTTCCTCCCTTTAACCCTCCACTCACAAATCCGTTGGACCCACTCTTGGTTCCTGTGGCACCTGTACTCCCTATCTCTTTAGTTGGAACAATTCCATCCATCTGTCGATGACTAACAAGTCGTGGAACTTTCTGGACACTTTTGGTCCTCCAACACTTCCCCAGTCGATAGTCACCACCACACCACTGATGGCGAACCCGCTATCCCATTTGTCCCAAGTACAAACACTCACATGACACCCTCCACGAGTGGAACCCAGTCGATGCCAGGTTCCACCCCTTTAGTGTCAAATTGTATACCTTCGACAAGTTCTACATGCAACGCTCCTTATAACGCTCAATATAGCACTATTAGTGTGGTTCCCATCCACCAAAAATATGGTCGGAAGCCATTGTACAGTTCAAACCCCCATATTCAAGTATTTAGGGGCATTCCCAATATGCACATATGGGTCAGGAACGTAACAGTTCCCCCTCCATTATCAAGCATGCTCGGTCAGTCATTTATTGACATGAGAATTCCTTATGTCAATCAAGGACATATGGTTAGTTCTGTGGCAGGAGGGAATCCTCAAGGAGGTCCCAACCAATCCATGGGGGCACCCTACTCACAAATTCAAATGAGTCAAGGGGGCACTGCTTATCCTGGGGGTAATTCTATACCCCAACATCACATTCCCCATGGAATTCCACACTACAACACCATACCCCAAGGCAACTACTATACTACGCAGCCTATGTATAATATTGGGACTCAAATGATGGGAGGACCGCAAGGATCCTCAAGTCATATGTCATCGCCTTGGCTCAAGTCAGGGGCACTGCACACTCTGACTTTCTTGGCAACATTGGATATCCTCGACTTGTAAAAACTTACAAATGACCCCATCTATCATAACTTACTTTGGTCATCGATCCTGCATAAAATACAAACAGACATCCCCAAGTTTGAAGGGAAACAAGGGGAGGATCTGGGCACCCATATCACCACCTATCATCTTTGGTGTGTTTCCAACTCCATGGTGGATGATAGTGTTTGGTTACATCTTTTTCCCCGCACCCCCACTAGCAATGCAGCTAAGTGGTACATTGAGTTACCATGCGTGTCAGTAAATACCTTCGACGCTCTAGCGATGGAATTCTTAAAGCACTTCCAGCTACCCATCCACTATGAGACTGGGACAGAGCTCCTCACTTCATTACATTAGACTACCTCCACCCACATCTTTGATCATATACATGAATGTAGACATAGGCGGAGGTTAGTCAAAGCTCCCCTTCCATACTATATCTTAGCGGACTAGTTCTGCAAGTCCCTACTCCCGTAAATCGCTAAAGATGTCGCTTTAGCTGGTGCGGTCACAGAAGACCAATCCATACGTCATGCCCAGCACTTAGATTTGATATATTCACAGTCTGGCACTCTTTACGACGTAATCCCCAATGCCCCTCCTAACTCCAATGTTTTTGCTACTCAGCACCTTGGAGCGCACGCCGATGGGATTGTCGGCGCAACCTCTGGGGCTGCTGTAAAACAACTCAGCAGTCACATTGCCTAGATTTCGGTGGACCCCTCTACCAAATCGGCTGCTCTTCCTACCACCGCGATAAACTTTGTGCAGTCTACGCAAAAACCCGGTGGTAAGAACAAGAAGAATAAGAAAAAGACTGCTCCTTCTGAGGAGCAATTGACAAATCAACAAAACCCAAAGGAGAAGGCTTCTACGCCTCCTGACGATGGAAAGGATAAACCCACCCGATTCCCTCTGCAAAATCTGTACGCAAGACCACATGACATATTTGTGTCCGCTTCTTCTGGAATGCACAGATTTCATTGCCAAAAAGGATACTAGTAGGACCCCCCCTATCCTGAATAATCCTTTCCTCGCTCAATAGCAACAACACCTTATTGAAAACCAACCCCAAACCCCGCAAGGGGGCAATGGTGGTTTGCAACATCCTTCAGCTGGTGAAGGACCCTCTACCATTTACACCTTTGAAACGGTAGATCTATAAACCAGAGCCAAATCTTATGGAGTTCCTGTTGCTCATGCAAAGGGACTTCCCCAAGTCAAAACCCACCACCGCCTAACGATTTACATATCGAAAGGTCGTTTGCTGACCTTGTGATTCGCCCCCCTAAAGGGGCACTTCAAGCACAACGCACAATACATCTGCATGTGCTGCCTAAAACTATAGCATTGTAGAGGACTTAGTGCAAGCGTCGTCGGCTATGTCGGCACTCGAAGTACTACAAACATGTCCAGCACAAAGGAAAGCTTTGCTTTTTGCCATTGGTGGTTTCGACCCACAGGATTCCATTTTTGTAATTTTCGACATGGAAAAATGTAAACCTCCCCTTTCCCACCAGCTTGCATTTCAGGTGCAAATCTTTTCGAAAGGTAAAGGTATACATAGAACTGTCATAGATGAAGGTGCTTCTACCTGCATCATGTCAGCTTCATGTTGTCTCGCTCTGGGTTCTCCAACCCTATCCCCGTCGTTGAATTCCCTTAAAGCTTTCGACAGCCACACTTTCATCCCAAAAGGTTACCTTCCCGACTAACTCATCACTTTGAGTGGGAAAACGGTAACGGTGGATATCGAAATCATGGATCATAAACTCAACTATAATCTACTTTTGGGCCGCAGTTGGACTTATTCTATGAATGCGATTGTGTCTTCGGTCTTCTGTATCATCCTATTTCTCTTAGATGGAAAGATAGTCACAATGTACTAGCTGTCCTTTTGCACCCCAGATTACTCCCCGCTACCTAGCGGCTTTGTACCCTTAGTGGGTGGTGTACCTAACTCTTACGTCAGTATCAGTACCGTTCTATTGAAGGGCTCTTCCTTGATGGGTTGTTTCCCTCTTCTACCACTAAAGGTTCCACGGATGGTCAATATGGTTTCATCCATTCCTCACGAACCAACCAATCCTTGGATCCTACCGACCCCTTCAGACATTGACACTTACGGAGAACAAATGTCATTGTCACCAACTAAATTGGCCTATCACACCATTCAATCTGCATCCAAGTCTCTAGTCACTTTGGTCACGGCCAACGGTACCACCGCCCCTCCCATACCTGCTCCTTCTTTCGATCACCTCAATCAAGTCTTACCTATGGACGAAGCTATTAGAGAGATCATGAGTTTAGAAGAGTGACCTTGGGAGGACTCGCACCATCGTGTTTTGATATTTGATTCGGACATGATGCCTCTTCAAATCATGTCATCTAATGCACTTGAAATCGTTTCCTCACCATATACGACTATCCAAACTTTGGACTCGGAGGGAAACATGGGCAACATTTAAAAGACATTGCTCATCGATATTTCTGTCATAACAGGCATCGTGGAAAACATACAAATTGGAGCCAATCGCAATCCTGAGGAAATTGTGAGCTTCACCTACCCTTTTAAGGACTTTCGCGATGTTTTCCCTTGGTCTTATGAGCAAATGCATGGCATAGACCCTTCTATTGTCAAGCATGAGATCAAGCAAAACCGAGCATTCTTTTTATGGTATTTTTCTTGCTCGTTAATCTGAAAAATCCTCGAGTCTCCTTCTCTGGGCTCATTAAACTACCACGAAGAAGATCGAGCATTCTTTTTATGGTATTTTTCTTGCCGTTAATCTAAAAAATCCTTGAGTCTCCTTCTTCAGGCTCGTTAAACTACCATGAAGAAGATTGAGCGTTCTTTTTATGGTATTTTTCTTGCTCGTTAATCTGAAAAATCCTCGATTCTCCTTCTTTGGGCTCATTAAACTACCACAAAGAAAAGAGAGCATTCTTTTTATGGTATTTTTCTTGCTCGTTAATCCGAAAAACCTTGAGTCTCCTTCTTTGGGCTCGTTAAACTACTACAAAGAAGATATCAGCATGTTCTTTTATGGGATACTTTCTCGCTCTAAAAACTGAAAAATCCTCGAGTTTTTCATTGTTGGGCTAGTTAAACACATACAATGACGGTCTGAGCAACTCTTTTTTGCTCTTTTTCTAGCTCATTAAACTGAAAAAGACCATTAGATCATTCTTTTTAGGCGCTTTTTTCTCGCTCATTAAACTGAAAAATCTCGTGTTTTTGTCACCGGGCTCATTAAAAATCTACGGCAGCAACAAGAGCACTTGCATTTTTGGGACCATTTCTCGCTCTTAAATCAAAAAATCCCTGAGTTTTTCTCCTTCTTTGGGCTCGTTAAATCTACGAAGAAGGAATGAGAAGTTCTTTTACCTCTTTTTCCTTGCTCAATAAACTGAAAAAGATAACTTGAGTTTTCTTCATTTGACTCATTAAAATTTGATGAAGGTATTGAATTTGTCGTCGTGCGACTCATTAAAAATTCACGAAGAAATACGAGTTTAGTCTGTCTCCTCATACTTGTAACAACATGAGGTCAACATCTATTGAACATAGGTTTCTCTTTATCCATATTCAATAGATTAACTCATGGAAAAGTAATTAATCTGGGTATACTATTAACCTTTTGTCGCACCCGTTAACAACTCTGATAACAACTCTGATAAAGGGACCACCATGGAGTCATTCTTTACGATCTTTTCAGACTCTCTAAATATGAAAAGACCACCGAGTTGTCTAGCCTGGACTCATTAAATTACACAGAAAAGATATAGAGTCACTCTCTTTACAATCCTTTTTAGACTCTCAAAACATGAAAAGATCGATGAGTTTGCCTATTTGGACTCATTAAACTAATCAGATAGGGCATCAAGTCACTCTTTTCGCAATCCTTTTCAGACTCTTAAAATATGAAAAGAACGACAAGTTTACCTGTCTGGACTCACTAAACTAGTCGGATGGGGAAAGTAGACAATACAACTGCATTCAGTATTAGAAAGCGTGGTTTGGTAATAGTCGTTCCCTTAAACATGGCACTCCCTCAGACGGCCTCTCAATATGAATCCTACCATCCTATGAGTTTAGGCTAAATACCCTGATGTTCTTGCATCTTTGTATCCTAACACTCTTTGGTTTTCATGAGTCTAGTGTTGCATGGTTAAAACCATTGTCATGCCTTCTATTGTTCAAGGGTTAACATTTGTTTCCTCCATCAACCCATCAAGCATATCCTTTCATCATGCCCTCTATCGTTTAGACCCAATGCTCAAATATTCCTCAAAAAACAAATCATTCTTGTCCTGTTTTGTTTCGATTGATGTAGGACACATTATTTCCTACCTTTCGACAGGTATCTTCCTATCGACTTCAACACTCTATCTAGGAAGACAACCCAGAAACAAATTCAGTGCCTTGGTACTTGTAGACATTAGTGGTAGGTCGCCTTGTGCTTGATAAGGGGTTCTCATTATTGGCTCCTGGTTTAGCGATTCTACGGGTGTTCGATGACAAAAACATCTTTCGCACTCGTTAGACTGTATTGTGCATCTTGGAGACCATCACCATTATTGGTGGCCTTCCTCAAGTCTGTTAATGGTCTCCATTATTGGCTGGTAATCAGATGATTTTGTGCATGTTTGACATCAACACATATATTCACATGTATCAATCTATGCTATTTGGTGAAGCGGAAATCAAGACCTTAGGTAGAGGCTTGCATCACTCAGCCTTGTTTCCTCTCCCAAGTTGTGTATATTGTTTTTTGGAGATAGCTTATCAGGATGATTCTATTATGACATTGGATCCACATTGTGCTTATCGGCGGCCAGCATCGTCATATCTCTTTGGAGAAAATCACTCTGAAATAGCTACTGAGCATGGGAATTCCCAACTCAGGACATGATTTTGTAGTTTTATATATATGTGTTGTATTAGGTTTCCCGTACCACCTGAAACTTTAATCCTCTCTCTCTTTTTTCTGAAGAAGAAAATTACAGTTAAGTAAAGTATTTGGGCCTTCGTCGCAGCCTCTGAACTCACACTTTAGGGGGCATCTGTTATATAGCAAATTGGCCCCCTCATCAGCTCAGAGGGGAAAGACATGATAGTTGAAGCAAAGACCAAGATCACATGCCTTGTTTCCACACTAACGCTGGATATGCACTGAAAACCTACTTTATAAAGCTTCTTTGCAAGCCTAAGGGTGCGTTAGTGACCATACTAACTCTAGTTGCTAGTTCGAGAACAGTGTCAGTGGATCCTAATGAAGTTTTAAGGGTCAAAGGAGAGAATTGACTCATAAATATCTAGATATTTGCTCCTAAATCTACTCAAGAAAAGCAAGGAAACATCTCAAGTTTGAACTATTTGGGGGATTTCTAATCCTAATGGAGGCAAATGGGAAAGAGCTTAAAAACATGGAAACTTCATTGCTTTTACCCTAAGGAACTCATGGAGGAACTTGGAAACCCTAACTCAATTGCTACATAAGCAAAGCTATGCCTATGGTGATGGAGGTTAGATCATTTGAAAGGATAGCTTACTTGATTGTTGAGCATAGTCTCAAATCTAAGCATAAGAAGCTGGTAAGAAGGGAGAGAGAGAGAGAAGTTGGAGGGGTAAGGGAAGGCTGATGCAACAGATGGTTGTAATCACTCTTCTGACATTAATATAGAACTGCATTTGTACTGTCTACTCCACGGTGTTGGTACTATCATTCATTTACTTGTTTGTCCAATACCTTTTAGCATGAGTAGCTTAGTTATATGTAACTAGATGTCTTTTATGTATTCATGTATTAGTTATCAAGGTTGTATGTTGTGATTATGCTTGTCTCTTCTATGTGCAGGACTTGATCTAGAGCCGGCTCAGGGGACTTCCACCTAGCTGCCTTGTGCTCTCCAGCAAATCTACACAGAGGCTTGAGGTAATCCATCTATTTTTCTTTGATAGTTAGTTAATGTTTATGGACATGCATCTAACTTTGTGACGGCTGCAGATAATCTTATAGTCTGCCAAGGGTCCCGGGAAGACCCTTGAGGGTATCTCCATTCTCCATACACCGTGCATTTTATCCTATAGCAAGTTACCTCGGCTAACGGACCCGAGAAAATAATTAAAACAAGTTTAAGGTCCGGAGGTGATCAAACTGTCCGTTTAAAGGCGATCGGACGCATATTGCGTGCAAACAAGCACGGTCGTTAATTCAAAAAACAGACGTGATAAGGTTTTATATAATGGGCTTAAAACCTCGTTGAGTTCCCATAATCGTGATCGTTCATTGGTTGATTGATCGGACGGTAATCGCACTCAAATGTGCGCACGGGTTAACGCGCCAGGCGGACCTGATATGTTTTCAACACATGTTTAATTTTATTTGGGTTTCAGCCATAAACCTTCAACGAAGGACCGATGGTGATTGGTCAGGTTTTCTTTATGAAGTCCGTTGTTTGTTTGCTTCCAATGTATATGTGGGCCCATAACCCATAGGTCCATGCGCAGAAAAGGTAGAGATGCAACTTCGTTGTATTAAAGCAGCTTAGTTGTCATCATATGTTGTCAACTTGAGAATGTTGATCATTTTCACACGCATGAGTGTCAACTTGTGAGGTCGATTAATTGTTACATGTATGTTATATCGACTTGGAAGAGTTGATTTTGTCTCCAAAGATGAAAGGGCGATGTGATGAATTGTTTCATGAGAATGTGGAATTCTTGTTGTAAATCGTCAAGTTGTTGTACATGCTTTTGCTTTTCTTGAAAGTGAGTTGTTTGAAGAAGCATGTTTTGTCGACTTTTGTTTAGTCAATGATTTATACACCAAGATGTGAGAGTACATGGTGATGTTCACATGATGTGACATTTGTTGCTTTGAAGAAGCAAAAGCAAGACGTCGTCAAGTTATATTCTTGCATGAGTGTTTTTCAAGGTTAATGGTGTTTCTTGTGACAAGATGTCGCAGGATTTTAGAAGGTCCAAGCTTGAGAAAGAGGTTCTTAATTAGCCTTAATTCTCAAATCATGACATGAAAATCATGTTGATATTGGAGGATGATGGAATCAAGAAGTGAAAGTGGACAAAAAATGCCAAAAACAATTGCAGCCGTTGTAGACCATTTGATGTGTTGACACCAAGAAGCGAAAGAGATGGCGAATCCATTCTTCCAGATGTGGAATATGGAACCGTGGAGGTAAAAGAATGGTCATTTCTTTTCTTATTATTACTTATATTGGAATTCATTGTTGTAGTTCACTTAGATGGGCTTAACTTGGAAAAGTGGTTTCCAAGGAGAATCTTGCATCGAATGCATGTGTTGCAAAGGAGGAACATGATTCTCAATGAAAAGGCCATCAGTCAAATTTCCAAGCACCGAGGGATTGCTTTGGTATAGCAGGGTATTTAATAAGCAAGTAGCCAGCAAGTGTTGGATTGGGTTAGTAGCACAAGGAGAACATTGGTTGAAGTGAAAAGCCATTTGCAAGGAAATGCAAGTCAGTGAACCCAAGTGGTTGTCATGAATATTTTTCCAAGTAGAATCAATTGATAGAACTTGGGAAGGAGAAGAGTATTCAGCTCTCATTATATAACCATCTTTTGAGGGTCCAAAATCCTGTTAGTGGGAAGGAGTGATCGGAATCTGGATTAGGGGCAAAAATTTGCTCAAAAAGTCAACATGCTTGGAATCCCTCAAAACCTAAATGATTGTGTCTGTCTCAGTGATATGATCCTAATGCAAATCGTTTCACTCAAAACAGGGTTCGTATGAGAAAGTTAGAGCATGTTGTTTGTTTTGTCAAACAGGGAAATTTTGGGTACAGGACTGATTGGGATGTTGACTAGGCATCCGTATAGCCCAGTCGGCAGAAAAATATTCCAAGGAATATTCTCAAAATATTCCCATAGGTGGCTCAATCAGGTGGTGACAAATGCCAGCATGTGTAAGAATTTACAGGGTAAGTTCCTCAGACAGAACACCAAAGGACACCACTCACAAACAGATCACAGATCAATACACCAGTATTTTGATGTGGTTAAAACCCTCAAAGAGGGAAACAGTCCATGGCCTGAGCCAACGCGGCCACTTCAGG
>APFE031000647.1:0-11663 GCA_000404065.3 Pinus taeda | reverse complement strand
TCCATATAATATTCATCATGAACCCGTAATTCCACCTTGGAGGACATTGGGCAATTTCACCTTCACAAAACCAAATTGGAAAATCCTGAAGTGACACTTGTCACAACCTCATTAGGAAAAAACTGAAGAAGATTCCCATCATGCTAACTATATTTCCATGTCATCATTCTGTCATGTTCTGCAATTTTTTTAGTTGTTTAGGAAAACGAACAGTAGGCCTTTTCTCCTTCATCCAGACTTGGTTTTCAGTGAAATGAATTGAGTTGTGGTCGTCTTGATGAGGTGGACACAGTCATTCAGGTTTCGATCCAATCTGAGAACTTTGATTTTTGAGCTAAATACTGAGCACCTGATCATTCAATGATCAAGATAGCAAGGTGCGCGTAATACTTGAAAGGATCCACTTTGATGTCTGTGGACCTTTCTTGACAACCTCCACATCCAAGCACAGGTATTATGATATATTTGTAGATGATTTCTCACATAAGTGTTGGATATTCTTCATGTAGAAGAAAGACCATCCATTCTCCAAATTTGTTGAATTTAAAGCACTTGTTGAGAAAGAAACTAGCAGCAAAGTGAAGGCTCTTAGTATCGATAATTGTGGTGAATATGTGTCGAATGTGTTTAAAAATTTATGTGCAAAGGAAGGCATTTGACGGGAGTTGACAGCACCCCATAACCAACAACAGAATGGGGTGGCTAAGAGGAAGAACATAATTATTGTGGGAGAACATAATTATTGTGGAAGAACATAATTATTGTGGGGTGGCTAAGAGGAAGAACATAATTATTTGGAAAAATGAGAACAGTCTTTCAATAATATTTCACATCTTGAGGATGAACCACCGTTGCTGGTTCGAAACATCGATCAGAAAGAAACCTAATGCAATGTATCCGAAAGATAATCTACATAACGATGTTGCATGATCAGGGTCTACCTATGCACTTGTGGGACGAAGCATGTAACACAGTGGTATATGTGCAAAACAAGAATCCTCGTCAGATTCTCAGGATGAGTACACCAGAAGAATATTTTTCAAGGAAGAAACCAGATGTATCACATTTCAAGATCTTTGGATCATCATTATATTTCCATGTTTCAAAGGATACGAGGAAAAAGCTAGAGTCTATAATTGAGTTGGGAATATTTGTGGGGTATATCGATACACCTCACAACTATTGGGTACACCTGCCATATCTCAAGATGACATTTGTTCGTAGAGATGTGAAGTTTGATGAAGAGAAGGAAATGAAGTGTTCCCTTGAGAGGGAGATTTAGTTGCATGCAAATCAGGAGTTGTTGACTCCAAAGGAAGAAACTCAATAACATGTGAAGCATCCACATGCAAAGTAGTAAAGAGTGGAGACAGCCACTCAATCAAAGACATCTAGGGAAGGAAGGAAGCAGACCAGGGAAGCTGACAGACTATTGCAGGATGTTAGAGAGAATGTGGGACCACCCACATCATAGCGTAGACAAGGGAGGTCACCAAAATGGTACACAGGGTACATGGCTCTAATGAGTGAGCTAATAGAGACAAAACCAGCCTCATTCAAGGAAGAAGTAGAGCAATTTGTACGAGTTGATGTTGCGGTAGAGGAATGTGATTCCATTGTCAGAAACTGTGTTTTGGGAAGTGGTCCCAAGACCTATAGACAAGTCAGTAGTGGGTTCGATATGGCTTTACAAGGTAAATCATGCAGCGAACAGAAGCATCGAGAAGCACAAGGATAATTTTTTTACCAAGGGGTACTCTCAAGTAGAAGGGATTGACTATGAAGAGACCTTTTTCTCCTGTAGCAAGGTACTCTTCCATCAAATCAATCCTAACTCTCGCTACATAGATGGGATGGAAAATCCACCACATGGATGTGAAGACATCATTCCTCAATGGAGTGATTGAAGAGGTGTACATTGAACAGCATGAAGGATTTGAGACCTTCAACAGAGAGTCACATGTGTATCGACTCAAGCAAGCGTTATATGGGTTGAAGCAAGCAACCCATGTTTGGTACACTAGGATCAATAACTACTTCACCAAGTTGGGCTTCACCAAAAGTGAAACAGATGAAAACCTTTACCACATTCTGGTAGAAGGTAACATTAAAGGAAATTTTAGCCTAAAAGTGGCCATGAAATTTTCACGTAATTTCCATGTCATAATATGTAAACCAATCAAGACGCTTTAAATTTGAAAAGAGGTACATGTAAATATTTTGGAGGGAAAAGAAGAAAAACTACATTTTTAATTATATTTTTGGCTTATGTCCTTATAGGTTTACTCAAATTTCCTAGTGTAGACACTTGTTGTATGCTAAATTAAATTCTTCATCAAATAAGTACCCATTATGCAAGCTTTTGAGAAGACTAGATTTATAAAAATTGAAGATACATTAAAGAAACATGTTCAACACGCTTTTTTAATGTATTTGCATTTGTTATCAATGTGGGTCTTCTAAAAAGTATGCATAATGGGTATTGGTTGGATGCATAATTTAATTTTGCATCTAATGAGTGCCTACACTTGAAATTTTAGTAAACCTATAAGGAGATAAGTCAAAAATACAATTAAAAAAGTAGTTTTCTTCTTTTCCCCCCAAAATTCATAACTCTTATTTTATTATTTTAACTGTTATTTTATTATTTTTCCTTAGGAGGCCACTTTTAGGCTGAAATTTCCTCTAATGATTGTTGATTGTAGTCTTATGTGTTGATGACTTTATCATGGCCGATGATGAAAAACTTATAAGGTCTTGCAAGGAGGATCTTGGAAGAGAATTCAAAATGAAAGACATGGGGTTGATGCACTATTTCCTTGGTTTGGAAGTATAGAAGAGAGATGGGGAATTATTTGTATCTCAGAGAAAGTATGCCAGCAAGATATTCAGAAGTTCCACATGGACATATGCAAACCCATAGAGACTCCTCTAGTGACCAAATGGAGGAAAGAGGATGCCACTTGATGTGAGGAAGTGGATTCTATTGTGTACATGGAATTGGAGGGTTCTCTCATGAATTTGGTGAATACACGGTCAAACATGTGTTATGCCTGAGCCAATCCACAGTTCGACCGACAAAATTATTTTGGAGGGCTATTAAACATGTACTATGGTACCTTAGAGGCACCACTCAGTTTGGAATTTGGCACAAATGGGCAGAGGGAGTGAAGTAGCAAGGCTTCACAGATGCAAATTGGGCAGGTAGTCCATTAGATCAGAAGAGAACTTTAGGAGGAATCATCAATATTGGGTCAGCAGTAGTTTCTTGGTACAACAAGAAACAGAGATCAGTCGCGCTCAGTTCATTGAAGGTAGAGTACATGGCTTCTAGTCAAGCATCTTATGAAGTTGTCTGGATGAGAAATATTATTGTTGGGTTGTTTGGTCAAATAATGGATCATATGATGATTCACTGTGACAATCATATTTGTATCAAACTCTGAGAATCCAGTTTTCCACAATCGATCCAAGAACATTGATATCTGGTACCACCATCCAAGAGATTATGTGCAGAGGTGGATCATGTTGTTGCAGTACATTCTGACAGAGGAAAAGGATGCAGATATTTTTACAAAGGCCTTGTGAAGAGGAAAATTAGAGTTCCGTAGAAGTAGGATTGGGATATCTAGTAATCCCTTTCTTGTTGAGAGTGAGTGTTTAAAATGAAGCAAGAAATTCCTAATTTAATTTTATCCTTAATTAAATTAGGAGAAAATCGAAATTCCACATCAGCAGACAACTTCAATGAGTTAACTAAGTTATTATCACTCAATTAGCTTAGTTAATTAGAGTTGGAGGGAGAATTTGAGTTGTGTACAAAGATTCCTAAATTTTAGGAGCCTAGGTTGAGTTAATTTTAGTTGTAACAATTTAATTTAGTTAAATTGAGTTAAGGTCAGTTAAACTGGTTCCAACTATTGGAGGAACTAGTTGGAGGGATAGAAATGGGGTGTAGATTTAGTGTTTAACCACTTAACTTATCAATCAGCCTAAATTAACTCATGCATGCACAAAATTCGAGTTACCCAGTTGAGATTGGAGTTCAAGGAAAGTGTACTTATCAGTTGTAGAATATTCCAAATTGTATAGCTCATGCATGAAGTCAAAGGAAGGTATAAAGGTATTTGTGCAATTCCAGTTGAGGAATTTCCTAATTAATATGGGCCTGAACCCAAAGGAAACAACACAGGGAAATAGGATCTTGGAGGCTTGAAAATCTGGCTAAGTATTGGCCAAAGGCAATCAGGCAGGTAGAGGATAGAAAATACTTGCGCACGTTGAGATCAAGGTTGAGCAGAGCATATTGTATTCATACAATTCCTTTGATTAATGCAATACATATAGTAAGGATTTTGAGTAGTTGCTTTCCCCTGGATATATCTCTATGTTATTTTGTTGAACCCTAATGCAAGTTATTGACTTCTGTTCTCAATCGTGAACTTACTTATGTAGATTATTAGAGTAGATTCTTGTCTTTTGATTTAGTAAATTTCATGAGAAGATTGAATCTACAATTAAAATTCTACACCTCGTGAGAGCAGTGTTACAAGACTTACCAAATTATGTTATGAAACCAGCTCACAAAAAGATAGAAAAGATAAATCAACGCCTTAGAATTTAGCCTCTTCGAGGGGGCAACCCCCTTTACATTACACAAATGAATGATTCTTTGATCATTCAAATGACAAAACCTCCTTTCTATATATAGGATTCTAAGTAGTCACAATATAACCCAGCCGACCTAACAATAATAATATAAAGGCACAAAAATAACAATAGAGGGATTCTAAGGGGCACAGTAATAACAATATGGGGACAATAGGGGCACAACAATATTAATAAGGGATTAAATACAATAGTAATGGTTTTAATGATTTGTGGAAAACCTGTGAGTAGTTTTTTTTTTTTCCACGAAAAAAAATCGAACTTTTTTATAGGGGTAAAAAAGTTACAAAGTATATGAATAAACATTCTGCAGAGACTGCAAGTGAAAGAACATATTGTTCTTCAGGGAGATAAACCAGTATCAACACTAACAGCTGGAAATAGACCCCTGTACCCGGCCTGAAACGCCAACCCAAAGAAGATGCAAAACGGAGCAATCCTGGGGTTCCTTCCCATAGGAGAAAACACCTAAAAACGCCAACAGACGGGCATAGAAAATGGTCACGATGTGCTCTTACAAAAACAGAGCATACAGCAAAGGAATGGCAACTTTTAATATGCGCCCAGCAACAGAAATTCGCTCTTTTAGACAGAGCAGTCAGCTACAGGATGACTCATTTTTTATATGCGCCCAGAAATAATACGCTCTTTCAGAACAGAGCATTCATCAGATGAGAACGCTGCTAAACTGGAGCAATAGATTGACAAAAAGCCATTAAGAGTCTGGAGGAGTATCCGACACGCGGATCTGGCTCTGGATCTGTTCAGTTATCCTCCAAGAGCCCACAGCTTGAAGCAAACCAATTTTAGAAAGACTGTCCGCTTCCTCATTCCTGTCCCTGTATATGTGCTGGATGGAAAAGACATTAAACAGCAATTTTAAATTTTGGATTTCTTCTAATAGAGGCAGCAACATATAATGCTGGCATCTATATCTCCCAATGACCCAGTTAACAACATTCAGTGAATCTCCATAAATCTGCACAGCAAGGATATTTTTGTGAATGAGCCAGCACAACAGAACTTTTAAAGCAGAGAGTTCTGCAAAATTATTTGAACCCATCCCGAGTCCCACCGATGCTTTTAGCGAGTGAGAGGGACTAATGTGGATAATAATCCCAGCGCCAGTGATATTATTTTGGGCAGCCCCGTCAAAAAACGCCCAAGGGATCCCGTCTCTAATGTGAAGCTCCTTCTGAAGATCAGGTTTTGAGGGGTCATCCGGCTCAGGGATGCTGGCGAGGATGGTAGAGCTTTGGATCGCAATGGCTGCCGCTGGGGTGGATTTTTCTCTAAAGATACTACAGTTTCTGGCGATCCAAATACCCCAGCAAATGATGGGGGGCAAGTTTCTCAAATTCCTCACATTAAAATGATTCCACCAATATTCCCAGGCTGTGGACAAGTCAACCCCTTCCCATCTCAATTTGATGTTTAAAAACTTTTCCACTTCATTCCAGACTTGTCTTGTAAAAGGACAATCAAGGAACAGGTGCTGAGTGGATTCAGATGCAGCAAAACAAAGAGGGCATCTGCCAGGACCCTGTTTAAAGCGAGATTGGAGGATCTCCCAAGTAGGGATCTTATTTTTTAACGCGCACCAGAAAAAGATTCTGGATTTTTTGGGGCACTTAAGTTTAAACAGTGGCTTAGCCCACCAAACAGGGGGATCCCATCCTTTTTTCTTCATCAAAAAATTGTACCCAGCCTTAGGAGAATATAACCCTGTCTCAGCATGAGCCCAGACCAGGGAGTCTGGCCTGTCCTTTAATCTAACATTCGATCTTCTGAGCTCCTGAAGAAAAAGCTGCCATTCATTCCTCCAAATGAGATCTAAGCCAAGAGCAACTTCACTTTTCCAAGGTTGCCCCCAAATAGATGACTGGTTCATATTTGCTATCTGATTTAGACTCTTGATTCCTTTCTCGTCCAGGTGATTGAGCAAATCAGGGGAAAGAGCAAACCCTTCACTGCACCCCACCCACGGGTCCCTACCAATTCTCACGCTTTCACCATTCCCAACACGCCAAGCCAGACCTTGTTCGATTACTTTAAAGGCCTCTGTAGTGACTTTCCAAATAACTGAACAGTTCCTGCCTTTCTTGTTTGGGCATCTAATCCATTCTTCGAGAGGAGTAGGATCAATATATTTTCTCATAACCACTCTGGTCCAGAGATTCTCTGAATTTATAATTTTCCATCCTGACTTTGCTGCCAAGGATTGACTGAAATCAAACAGATTTTTTAAACCCCATCCACCCCAGTCCTTTGGTCTGGCAATTTTATCCCAGGCTACCCAAGGAAGAACAGAATCCTCCTTAGCCCCAGACCAAAGAAACCTGCTACAAATCTGCTTGATTTTATAGAGAATCCCTTTTGGGATCCAAGTCAAAGCAGCCCAAAAAACCGGAATAGCTTGAAGGACAGAATTTACCAGAGTAAGTCTGCCAGCCCGCGATAACCACTTGAAGCTCCAATGGGATATTTTTTGCTCGATCTTTGCCACCAGCCAGAACCAATCCTGCTTTCTATAAGAGGAGGGCTTTAACCAAAAGCCAAGATATTTAAACGGCTGCTCCATATCACAGGTTTCGAAAGGCAAGTGGGATGCAATCAGGATCGCTTCTTGTCTACTGAGCCCCTCGAAAATAAGTTGAGACTTCCTTTCATTTATTTGGAGCCCTGTAGCTTTCAGAAACAGATCAATAATGATTTTAATCTCTTTAACTTCATTTATGTTCCCATTTGTGAATAAGAGAATATCATCAACAAAAAGAAGATGAGTTATGAACAGGTTAACAGCAACTTCCAAACCTTTGACCAGACCAGAGCTCTTGGCACTTGAGATCAACCTACTTAGTCCTTCTGCTGCTAGGAGGAAAAGTAGGGGAGAGAGAGGGCACCCTTGCCGGAGACCTCTTTGGCTTTTAAAAAATTGGGAAGCAGCCCCATTTATCAGAACAGCGAAATTTACATTTGAAATGCATCCCATGATCCAGTTAATAAACTCCACCTTGAAGCCTAGATGCGTCAAAAGCATCCTTAAGTATGTCCAACTGATCCTGTCATAGGCTTTGGAAAGATCGATCTTGAGCACAGCCCCCTTTTTGTTTGCTTGCCTTAAACTATGAATAGTTTCCTGTGCTACCCCGATAGCTTCATGAATCTGGCGACCGTCCAGGAAACCAAATTGCTCCTTCGAAATACAAGAGGATAAGATAGGTTTCAGGCGTACCGCAATGATTTTGGCAATGATCTTGTAAATAGTATTGCACAGCGATATAGGCCTGAAGTCTTCAAAAGACACCGGGTCCTCTTTTTTAGGAATAAGGGCAATGAAAGTGGAATTAAACGGTCCATATATTTCACCTTTCTTCCTTGATTCCTCCATGACCTCAGTTAGTTCTGCTCCAATTGAATCAAAGAAATGGGAAAAAAGCTCTATGGACCAACCGTCTGGCCCTGGGCTTTTATCTTTAGCCATAGATTTTATTATACTTTCTACTTCCTCCTTAGTCACTTCCCTGTAAAGGTCTTCAGCATCGCCCTCCTCCACAAAACGAGGGAAAGCTTGAGCTGTTCTGATGATTTCAGCTAAAGATATCCCCCCAGGATCAGAGAAGAGATTTTGGAAATGGTTCTTACCCATAATTGATAATTCTTCAAATGATGAGGCCACTCTGCCTTCAGCGTCCTTCAGCTTCCATATGGTGTTTGCACTCCTCCGACCCTTTGCATAATTGTGGAAAAACTTTGAATTTTCATCCCCCGCTTTCAGCCAAATAGCCCTGCTTTTCAACCTCCATTCTTCTTCCCTATCCATCAGTATTTTAGCCCTATTCTTTTCTAGTGCCAGAATTTTTTCTTTCGACTCCTGAGTAGCATAAGCATCAGCCTCAGGGGCTTCAAGCGCACCAAGGGTCTCATCAATCCTGACCAGGTCTTCAATTTGTTTTTTCCTTCTAGCTGAAGCCCATTCTATGGTTGCTTTCTTAAGTCTTTTTAAGTTTTCCATGAGCAGAGCACCTTTATTCCCCGGATGACCCAAACCCCAATGACTCCAAGTATCACGGAAAAGCTTATTGAAAGAGTCCTCCTGAAGCCATGAGGCATTGAATTTGAACGGGGCGGCCGGCTTTGGAGGAGGACTGGAGAGTTCCAACAAGATGGGAAAATGGTCTGAGTTTCCCCCTTCACCGACCCATTGCCTGAACAAAGGAACATTGGATGCCAACCTTTCACTGATAAGAAACCGATCCAATCTCTTTGCAATTCTATCCTCCCCCGATCTTCGGTTCCTCCACGTAGGTTTTGCTTTTATGATATTTACATCAATCAGCTTATGATTAAGAAGAGCATTTGAGAAAAAGTCTGCCAGAGGGTCTTCCCTTGCCAAAGGCCCCCAAGCTTCAGCAATCCCCAATGAGAAGTTGAGATCTCCCCCAATTATCAGATTTCTATCCTTTATCAGGCCTTTTGAGAGGAGGGCGTTCCAAAAAGGAACCCTACCCTGGCAAGGGCCATAGACATTGACAAACATTAGAGGAAAGTCAAAATCTGTGGAAACGAACTCCATACCCAGGACATTTGGTAAACCCCAGAAATTTAACAGCTTCAGTCTGCCTTCCTTAAAGCCAACAAAAAGTCCTCCCGAATGACCAGAGGCATCAAGGGCTATGAAAACCCATCCCGGAAGAAGAGAGTGGAGAGCAGATTCAATATCAGTGCTTTTGCCCAGAGTTTCTTGAAGGAAAACAATATCCGGATTGTGACGAGAAATAAGGTCTTTTAAAGCCAGTTTTTTGGGCTTGCTGGCTAGCCCCCTACAATTCCAAGAAAGACAAATCATTTCTTAACCGCCTTGGGGGATTTTGCTGCTCTAAGCGCCCCGGTAATAGACATCTGTTTCCCATCAGCCACATCAAAAACAGCTTTAACTTGAGCTTTTGAAAGAAAAGATTTCCGACCTCTTCCTTTCTTCGATATACTCTTAGTAACCTCAGCTCCTAACCCACCAACAGCATCCATAACCTCATCCGATCCAGCAGACTTCTTAATAAGGGATCTGAGATTATAATGACAGCCAACCGAGGAGAGACCGTGGCCCTGGTCTTCCAAAGGGTAATCCTCACAGTTCAGATTTAAAGAGGGGGAAACAGATGTAAAATTTTCACTATTTTGCTTTACCTCATAACAGTTTTTTGCCATATGCCTGCACCCGACAACTGGATCAGAATCTAAGGCCGAAGAAATTGGGAGAATCAACTTTCCGACAGGAGCATCTTCAGCAACGATGGCCGGTGCATCAAGAGGCAAATCCAATATCTGCTGGACCTCTGAATCATGAGTCGGGTCCCTGTCCTCTTGAGGCTTTTCCTCCGCTGTATGATGAAACTGGTTTTCCATAGGCTTTTCATTTGGCTCAGTCCCCGCCACTGTATCTTCAACATTCCTCACTGGGCCCTCCCACTCCTTTTCTTTTTGATGAGGCCTCCTTCTTCTCTTTCCCATTGGACAATCCCTCACCAGGTGCCCATATACATGGCATCGATGACAACGAAAAGGAAGGAGTTCATAATCCAGTGGCTGTTCGAAAACATAATCCTTGTACTGCACCGTAATTGATTCCGCCAAGCCTTCCTTCGGATTAAGTCTTACCAAAATCCTTGCCACTGCTTTTTCATAAGAATGGAGAAAGGATCTATCAGCATCCAGGAATATACCCAGGAGATTTCCTATAGATTTAAACACAGAATCCGACCAGAGGAAAGGGGGCAGATTTGGAGCCCTGACCCATACAGGGAAGTCTTCCACCTTTTCTTTTGCAGCGTCGAAGAGGGGATACCATCTTTTAAAAAAAACAGGTCTATTCCCATAAGCCCAATGCTTCCCCTCAACCCATTCCATGGCCTACTTGCTGTCAAAACTAGCCATAAACCAACCCTTTACCAGCGTGTTTGATTTGAAAGACGCTGCCGGGGAATCCATCCACTGGCTCTCCGCCCACTGCCTAAGAGATTTGCCTGAAACAGGCCTTCCTCTGATTTTTCCCACAAGGGTGACCGCTGCCACATCCAGAACATCCTCCACCTGCACGTCCATACCAAGAACCAAGTTTGCAAAGCGCTTCTTCTTCAGTGGTTTACCTTTTTTCCCCCTTGTCTTCTGAGGTTCAGGTTCAAGACCTTTTACTCCTACCTCCGGGTTCTGGTCCTCGACGCCCCTTTTAGAGCCATCTCCAATGCCTGCTGACTGCTCAAACCCATGTCTGGCTAGAACTTCAACCAGCCCTTCTATCGGCCTCCCCACCTCATCTTCAACTGAACATCCTTCCTCAATCCCCTTACCAGCACTGAAGGGGGTAGAATGCCCCTGCTTTGCGCGCCTCCCAGATCCAGTATAAAACCCCTCTGTCCCTATTAAACTCCGAGGAGAGCCTTTTGAAATAACAACTCTTGAAACAGAATGTCTTTGACCACCTACCGCTTCCCCTGTTTTAATACTCCCTACATGCCTCCCGATCCCAAAATACTCATCAATATTCTGCTTATTAATCTCCTTTCCCCAAACCGAAAGAATATCTTCCGGGGATGGGTCAAGCTCCACCGATTCGATTGGGATTGCCATGGAAAAAAAAATTAATTTATACTGCAGCCGTTACCCGGAACAGCGCTGAAACCGCATGCAGGCACAAATGATGACCATGAATAGGACAACAGAATAGGGAAATACCAAGAAATTATTCAAAAAGAAGACCGCCAGGGAGCAACTTTTCACAACAGGACAAAACCACTACTGAGCTCGGCGTCAGGCTGCAGGATAGTATTTTTTTCCAGCTGTCTCAATCGCTGAAACCCAAGCGGAATCCACGAGCTCACTGTGTTAACCAGCGCCCAGGATCCTGCGCCGTCTGCATCATCTCGGCCTAAAGCCCAAGGTTCCCGGATCGATCCCTGCGCTCATCATTTTTCCCCTGCAAATTTTCAAAACTTCCC
>APFE031000645.1:3321-24341 GCA_000404065.3 Pinus taeda | reverse complement strand
GAGGGATATGAAGAGAAGTATTCTTGTATGAACAGGCATATGGCTTGTGGAGTGTTCTCCTTCCTTAAGGAGTGAATGTATGGTGTTGCCCTACCATAAGGGTTTGATCAATAAAGCATTTCTATCTTATTTCTTGCGTTTATTTGCATTATCTTATACTTTCTTATCAGATCTATAATATCTTGGATTAGATCTACAACAAGTGGTATCAGAGCTATATTTCTGGGTTAGATCTACAACAGAAGCAAATTAGAGTTTCATTTACTATCAATCTGGGTAGGTAAACTTCGAGGATCATCCAATATATATGGACTTAGAGATAAACTAAACTAAGCTAGGTGAAGAAATGCCAAAGCTCCCTTACAGGAGGTCTTTCATTGGGATCTCTAACACCTATTTAGTCATTTAACAAAATGAAATCTAAAGACATTGTGACAAGTGTAAGAAATATTAAAGCTCCCTTATAGGGGATGTTCATTAATATTTCTAATCATCTTAATCAACAAACTATTTAAACTAATGAAATTAAAGCATTAAACCTAATTCTGATTGATTGCATGAAATATTAAAGCTCTCTTACAAAAGACTATTCATTTATATCTCAAGCATATAAATCAGAAACTTAAACTAATGAAATCAAACATTAAATAACATATTAGATTCATTGAAAGAAACATTAATACTTTCTTACGAAAGGTCATTCGTTAATATTTCAAACATATGAACCTAATGAAATTTATAGACAAACATAAAATGAAATCTTACCAAAACAAAAGTGTACTTGCTAGACAATGGGGGCCCTTCCAAGGATTCACAAGCACATCAAAAGAGAAGTCAAATGTAGAAGATCAAGGAAGCTCCATTTTATTTTATTTTTTTGCTTGAGAAAGAGTTGGTCCTTCTATTCATTTATCTATATAAAATAGATTACATAAAATACATATAACCCAAGGTAGAAGAGGGCAAAATATTTGGCTATCACTTTGTGCCTTAGGACAAGAGCTAATGGCTTGAGGACTGACCTTATAAACCAAAAAACTGCTCGACTCTTCATCCTAGATCCAATGGTCGAGGAACAAAACAACACTAAAACATGTCCCAGAAAAACTAGAAATGGCCCAAAGAGGAATTAGAGCCCACATAATAAATATTTCAGGTCCATTAAGGAAGTCTAGAATATGACCCAGACCCACCAACATGCACAGTGAACCTAGGCCATTGATCCACCACTGTTTGATCCAATGAATGAGAGGAATATCGAGCTGAAAAGAAGCATGAGGAATACCTGCGCGATGAAGGCGGTATTCTCTTTCCTCCTTGAGTCATGTTTTGAGCGATGAGTGGCATCGGGCTCATTTCTAGAAAACCACTTCGGGTTTTGAGGATGCCCGAGAACATGAAAACCGCCTTGACTATAGTATGACTTAAAATACAGCCGATTCACTGCACCCACTGCCAACCATTCAGCGGGGAGACACATGTGTGCCACTGCCACATAGCTTTGATTAGAATGCCACCATTTCTCCTAACTGCACGCTCTCCAGCCTAGCTCCCCACAGAGCCAAAGCGGAGTTGATCTGTGCTATAAGATACGTTTATAGAGATCCCTTTGTTGTAAATCATCACTTGCCCGAGAACCCTAGGTCTGAACCATTCTGGGCTGATAAACCTGACAAAGGACTGGATGTTGTTTTCAATAATGTCCCAGGATTGTTGCTGCATGTAGACTATACATCCACTAATTCCAAAATTCTGCAAACTACTAGTATCCATTATTCCAATAGAGTTCTCAGTCCACATTCACTTATCTAAGATAGTCATCCCTCAATCTACCCTGGGGAACCTCTTTCCATCTATATTTATTGCTGCTTTTAACATAGAGAGCTCCTTCATTGGCTAAAATCTCCGCCATTTTGTAGGCAGTCCGGCGCACATGCGTGAAACTTAGGGTCCTCATGTTCTGAAGGTGGGATTGGATCCTTTGATAAACCTGAAGAAGCCTCCAATGTCTCAAAACCGTTTCCGAAGACGAGCCACAAAAAAGTTTCTTAACGGAATTGATAATCAACTCAGTGTTTGCTTCAATTATGATGTTATGAAGATTGTCATTCTTCAGGATTTCTAAGCAATGCTCTAGGGCCATGAGCTCTACCATATTATTTGTGGCTTTCCCCAAATTACAATAAAAAATGCATTGTATGCAACCCTTTTCATCCCTTATCACTTCCCCATAGCTAGCCATGCCCGGATTTCCTTTTGAAGCCCCATCTATTTTGCATTTCATAAATCCCTAAGGGGGAGGATGCTAGAAGTCTTTATCAGCAACAATTTGATTTATATTTCTATTATTGCCCTGGGGAATAAGCCCCTGCATACCCAACTGAAGTAGAATCTGCACATCAACATTTGAAGGGAGATTCTTTGGGGTTTTTTTCACTAGAGATCCAACTGTCTCCTTGAGCTATCTTAAAATTTGTTCCATGATTCTCTGCAGAGAACCCCTTTTATTTTTTTCTATTGTTGCGTTCTTTCCAGACATCCTAGATAAGGAAGCTTAGAGCTAAAGCCCAAGCTTTGTTTACTATTTCATAATCAGAGAAGTTTTTCTTCTAATTCTTTAGTGTGTTGGTAACATTGCCCATGTCCCTATCTGTTTTTTTGAATATTGAGGCAATCCCATTCCACAATGTCGAAGTAAATGTACAGAGGTTGAGAAGGTGATCCATCGTTTCTTCTTATGATTCACATAGCTGGCATTTGGATGGGAAAAAATCACCTCTTTTCCTGAGGTTTTCCCAGGTGAGAATTTTCGTATGCTGCACTAACCACATGAATAGTTTACTTTTCATCCATCCTTGGGACAACCAAAGATTCTTCCAAACCCAATCTGGGTTTGTCGAGTCAATCCCAAGGGTTATGCATTTTGCCTCTTTAAGGTTAAAGGTGTCTTCATTGTTATTGCCCTATCTCAGCTTCTCTGGATCAGTTGATATCAGGATCTTCCTTTTATCCAGGATGGCTATTAGAGCATCAACCTGTGCCTTCAAGGTGGCATTATCCTTGTAATCCATTTCCTTCCAAGTTCTCCATTTTCCTCTGTTATTTTTCTGATCCCAAAATTCATTTACTTTGAGTAACCCTTTGGTGTCAGTATCATTCTTGAGATTTGCAAAGTCTTCCCTTAACAGTTTAGGTTCCTATTGCTACTTATCCTCCCATAACCATGCAAGTTTTCCATCTCTAGTTTCCCAAAAACTATTTTTCTAAACTATGGCTCTGTTCTCCCAAGATTTGTTCTAGATGCGGGAGCCTTTGATGATTCCAAACATTCTAATATGATCCCTGTCTTGCCAATTGTTTTTGTGCCCAAGGGGCATCTGAATCTTTTAGCCATCTCCACCAAATTTTTTCCCCCAAAACGTTTTTTAGCACTTCAGGATCATCCAGTCCTAAACTTCCATGTGTTTTAGGTTTACATATCTTTTCCTAGGCTACCAAGGCCCATTTTTTATTTTCTTCCCATTTACCCCAAACAAAATCTCTTTGGATATTTTTTCATAGTTTCATGACTCCTTTTGGAGCTGGAAGAGTTGACAACATGAAGATGGGAACAGATTGTAGGAGAGCTTTTGTAAGCACAAGCCTACCTGCCAAGTTCAAAGACCTACTTGTCCATTTTCAGATCTTGTCATGTAGCTTATTAATCACAGGCTCCCATACTGTCTTGCTCAGAGGTTTTTCTATTAGAGGTACTCCCAAATATTTTGATGGTATCATATCTCTTTGAAAGCCTATAATTCTAGAAATATTTCTCTGAATAGCAATGTTAGTGTTAAAAAAGAAAATCTTTAATTTGGAGAGGCTTACCTCTACACCCATGGCCATAGCAAATTCTTTCAGGATTTGTTTGTAAGCTGGAGATTCCTTGACCGTAGGTATACCCTGTAGCATGGTGTCATCAACAAATTGTTGATAGGTCAAAGCATTTCCATTCCCAGTTAGTTTGAGACCCTGGATCTTACCTTCTTCTTTGGAAGACTTGATAGCTAGGCCTAATCCTTCCATCATAAGAATAAAGAGAAAAGGGGAGAGAGGATCTCCCTATCTGAGACCTCTCAAAGGATTAAAGGGCTTTGATGGAGAACCATTTAACAAGATTGAAAAATTAGAGGTAGTAACAAGGGCCATTACCCATCTCACCCAGTTGTGGTCAAATCCATAAGCTAGAACTTTCCTAATGTAGGCCCAATTTAACTTATCATATGCCTTTCCTAGGTCCAGTTGCATAATAATTCCTGCTTGTAGATTTCTTATAAGAGAGTGAACCACCTCATGAGCTTGAATGATATTGTTGAGAATTTGTCTACCTTCCACATACCCCGTTTGCTCCACAGAAACCAGAGTTGGTAGGAGGGGTTTAAGCCTGTTGGCAATTATTTTGGAAATTATTTTATACACCACATTGCATAAAGCTATAGGTCTAAATCTGTCTGGTGTCATAGCATTATCTTGTTTTGGAATTAAGGAAATGAAATATGTGTTGAGCACCTTCAAAACAGTTCTATTTTTCTTGGAGCCCTCCACCATATTAAGGATATCCTGCTTGACAATACCCCAGCATGCTTTCAAGAAATCTACATTGAAACCATCTAGGCCTGGCGCCTTTCCATTTTTCATAGCTTTGATGAATTCACTGACCTCTTCTTCATTCAGAAGCCTGTTAAGATTATAGTTATCTTCCCATGTTAGTAGCTTAGGAATGTGCTTTGTGAAATCACTGATGAATTGTGATCTGTTTATGAGAGGTTCTTCTGCTATGCCTTGGAAATGCTGAACCAACACAACTTCTATATCTTTCTAGGTGTTGAGTTGGTTACCTCGGGAATCCTTGATTGTTGAGATCCTATTGTGAGACCTGTGCCCCATGGTAGATTTGTGGAAATACCTTGTGTTCCTATCTCCTTCTTTTAGCCATTGTACTCTTGATTTCTGTCTCCAGAATATTTCCTCTAGAGTGCTTAACTCTTCCCATTCCTGTTGATGATTGTTAGCTTGTTCATTTCTTCCCTCGTCGAAGCCATCGGTGATAAGGGTTTGATTAATTTCTTGTATTTTCCTTTCAACAAATTTTTTAGCTTCAGAACTGTTGCCAAACTCATTCTTATTCCAATATTTGAGCCCAGTTTTAACATGTTTCAATATTTTATGCAAGAGAAACATTCTCATCCCCTAAATCTGCAAATCCTCTTCCCACCATTTTTCAATATTGCTTATAAAGTCCAGATTCGTGAGCCAGATATTTTAAACCGAAAAATATTGTTTCAGGGGGTTCCTATATAGGATGCCTCAAGTTGAATAGGCCAATGTTCTGAGCCACCAAAAGGGAGTATCATCGTTGACATATCAAGGCCTGTGAGCATAGCGTCCTCTAAGATAATGAATCTATCTAGCTTTGAGGCTACTTGAGACTCTCCTCCTCTTTTATTGTTCCAGGTAAAGAGGCCATTACTTGTCTCTATGTCTACTAACCTCATATTGTTTATGAATTTTGAAATGCTATGAAGTCTCTGCCTAGTGTTCTAGTTCCACCTTTTTTTTTTCTGACAGTGATCTGATCATGCTAAAGTCCCCTGCAAAATCCATCGTATTCCTGAATGTTTGTCTCTTAGATCCTCCAGTGAAGTAGGCAGTGTGCGTTTTTCGTAAAGCTTCTGTGGACCATAAACATTTGTGATTAAATAAACTTCCCTATCTCCTAAAGGTCGAATAACCACTGATAAATAGTTCCTACATGCTTTAGCATCCAAGATACCTAGCTTTCGTGGGTTCCAAAGTGTAAGAATACCTCTTGCTTTTTTTTCTGCTTTGACTTATAGAAATTCATATCTAGTAAGCCATTTGTTGTGTATTTCTCTTATTTTTTCTGCTGATAATTTAGTTTCCTAGATGAAAATCATATCTGGTTTTCCGTATTTCATTCTATTGCTAATATTCCTTTGTTTCCTTTTACTCAATAGACCCCTAATATTCCAAGTTGTGAGCTTCATTAAGAAAGATTTGTAAAAGAGTAGCTGGCTAGGTCTTTCATCTTACTTGAATCTATCATTAGTTTTCCGCATTCTATCAGCAAATCGTTTTGTTTCTTCCTACCCCTTTTCTTGCCTGGGTTCCTGGGAGCGAGTCTCAATGTGGTCTTCATCATTTTCACCCCTTCGTTGTACTAACTCTCGAGGTTTCTTCTACCTCCCAACCCTTTTTCCTAAGTTCTCCACAGAAACATCTACTACACTCTGTTGAACTTCACCTGTGTAATCAATCCATTCCTTTAGTGGTTCCCTGCTCCAGGAATTTTTCCAGATCTAGATGCTCTCTTTTGAGAATATCCTGCAGTTCATGATCCTTCGTTTCCACCTCACTCGGGGTCATCTTTTGGTCGTTATCAAGTATAATGGCACTCAACATAATCTCCTTTTGTAGGTTATTTTCATGTGTGTCCTCCATGTTTTCTTCCTTTTCCTTCTCCCCGATGCTGTCCTCCAAAGTCTAATTTGTCGTATCTAGCGCATCTTCTTCTTCTAGTATCTTGTACTTGTTCTGGCTTGTCTGCTTTTCCTCATTGATTTTTTGTTGCAGTTTTCTCCCTTCTTTACCTCTATTTCCCACTTTGTGAAAGCTATCAGTTTCTTTCCCTGAGGTAGCTTTACTCCTGCTCTCTATTTTGTTTAGAGGGCAGTCCCTGAATAGATGCCCATGTTCATGGCATTTGTGGCATTTGAAAGGAACATGCTCATAGTCCACTACTTGTACCCATTCTTCATCAGAAACTTCTAGAATCACTTCATCTGGTAGAGCTCCAGAGAGATCCATCTCCATCCAAATACAGACAAAGGAAGTGTACTTTCCACACATATACGGGCAATGGAAGTGTACTTTCCCCTCATGGTGGCCTCAGATATTTTTACAAATTCCCTAGTTTATTTCCTATTGCTGATAATGATTATGGCTGCCAATAATCCAATGGGAAGGAGTAGAGTCTTACCCAAACCGGTACTGAAGTGAAATTATCTCACTCCGGGACAAAATTCATCACCTAAGGCCGCATATAGAGGCCTGCAACAACATAGAAGTAGGGCCCTCCCTCGAACACGCTATCTTTATCCTCAATGTCAGTGAATACTACAGTGAAGGAACCCTTTGATCCAAGTTGTAGGTCTATATCCCCTTTAGGTTTCCAGTGATTCTTTATCCATGCATGTAAAGCCTTCTCCATTGGCCATAACCCCATAAATTTACAAATGAATGCGTAAGTCGCCATGTGATCCCTATGTGCCTGCAGCGCTGGATCACTGAACACCACTTGGGGTGTGATAGTTGACTTAGGCTTACACGGTCCATTTTGTTTTTTGTTTTCAGCATTTTGATTATCTTCCTCTATTTTTTGCTCTCTTCTGATGTCTTCTGACCTATTCTCTTGCTTCTGTGTGTCTCTGTTGTCCTATTTTCCTCCTCCTAAAACCCCCTTTTCAGCCTCTAGCGGTTTCTTGCCTTAACTGGAGACTTCCTGATTGTAGGAGGGAGTTGTGCTCTACCCCTTATGCCCCTCCATGGTGCCCAACGCTTAATTTCTTCTGTAAACCCTAGCTCTTACCAGTCCTCGTATTCAAAGGCCATGTCCATGAAGTAATTACCAATGTAGTTACGTAATCTAGAAGTTCCATTTTATTTATCTTCAATTGCAAATTGCAATTACAAGTTCGACATCCCAAGAGGTTCCAAAATATCCCTTACAATGATTCCAAATTCTAAATTCTCATTACAAACTTATAAGATCCTAAGGTACTAAATTCTAACTTCTCAATTCTAAATTCTAAATTCCAAATTCTAACTTCTCAATTCTAAATTCTAAATTCCAAATTACAAATGAAGGAGATAACACTCCTATTTATACAAAATTTATGATAACAAACTCATAAATGTGGATCCACTATTCCCTCTTCAAATCCACATATATTTCAACCAATGGTGACACATAACCCTATCCTCCATGATCTCCTCCATGAGGTCCATGATCTTCTCCATGAGGTCCATGATCTCCTCAAATTCGAATTTGAACATAGAGTGCCACATAAAGATGCCTTGGAAGCTTCCTTTGTACCTACACATGTCAACAAATGCATTCTAATTGTTACGTATAAGTATATGGACATTATTTTCTAAAGTTTAACCACAACTTCACTTGAAAATACTAAGAATTAATAACGGTTTGGAAAACACAAGGATGACCCATATAATGATGAAAGTGAAGCTAATGTGATGAAATGGTGGTGGAATAGAGGTGAGAAAATGTGTGAATGGAGAGAAAGTGGATGCTGAATGGAGTGAAAGTGGATGTATTTTAAGGATAATTCTTAGGCCGAACACAACTCTCTCTCCATTATTTAGAGCTTGATTCAACAATGAGTGAAATAGATCTAATCCTAGTTATGGTTACCTTTTCTTCTCCAATCTTCAAGCCTTGTTAAATAATGAGTTCATATCTCATCCTTGTTATGTTTTTTTTATTCCTTTCCATTCTTTACAACCCTATTCAACACTGAGTTTAGTTCTAATGTTAGTTATAGTTGATTGTTCTTATAGGATATGTGAAAAATATATTTTCATGGCTGGTGGGAAATGTTAAGCTTATTTCCCCTTCTTGCAAACACAAGATCATTCATGTTTTCTATCCTAAATATTTGTTCATTTTTGTCAACAATAGTCTTCCCATTGTGGATTTTGCTCACTAATTCGTTAAAGGTCAATTGATTAGCCCATACCTAGATTGTTTATTATAAAATTAATTAAATTTATTTTTAGAAAAAATAAGGGTCATTTTTAATGTTTTTTTCAATCAACAATATGCTAGTTTTTATTTATATTGATAAAATTTATGGAATGTATTTTATATCTTTTACATACCTTTCCAAGTCACTAAAAATGTTTCCCATTTTATCTTATCTTATGTTAGGTTAAACTTGACTTGGTGTTTTATTTTACTTGTTATTATTATTTCTCTCACATTCTTAATTCTTACATCGGGTATCAAAGTAAAGTTGACTTGGACACTCTTATGACAGTAGTTTGACTATTTGTCTAAGGTTGACATTATGGGTCTTTCAATGGATTTAAGATCTATGGCTCTGATGCTTGGATCTTAAAAATATGTTAAGTGTCATGTTTGATCTATATTATAGTTGTAGCCCTAACAAGAAGTAATCATCCAAAAATTTCACTTGGGCCTAGGGAATTTGAAGTGTTATGGTTGTGGTAGCATGAACAAAACCAAGTAAACCAACATGATTTGATGGTTCCCGTGAAGGAGGGAAATGTGTGGAGGTGATTAATCAGGTATGGTTCCATGGTGGGTGTGGCGAAAACTCAATTGGACACCTAAAATGCAAGGCTAAGGAGATATGTGTGCAACAATAAAAGGAATACATCGTAGATTCAGGATGAGGTGAGGAAGATCACCACCTCATTTGAGAGGAATTATTGATGTATTTAACACAATAGAATTTGGTGATGAATTGACCAATAGAAACAACAACAATTAGATTAGATGAACATCCCCATTCCCATGTGATCACTAGCCAAAGAGATAGGCAACATTGTTTGTTTTCTAGGGTTTCATTATGCTCTCATCACAAAATTTTCCAAATGTTGCATCCATTAGCTCTTGTAAAGGAGAATGCAATCATTATGAAGATCTTCAAAATTTTCATGTGAAAACCCATAGCAGCTATGAGGGATTTTCACTCGGTAAACTTCTAAAAATAGAGAAAGCTAGGTTTTCTTTATTATAGCCATGTGGAGGCTAGTGAGGTATCTACAATTCAGTGATAAAAGTATGTATTGAAAATTCATCGCAGGGGAATAGTATGATCACCCAGATTATTGAACAATGTTGTCATTGATGTAAACCCTGGGGTTTGACTTTGACTAAACACTTGTCATCGATGTTAAATTGTTAATGAAAACTCATATATTTGTCTGGATTACATCAAGTTGGAAGCTCCATTATTAGATGGTTGAAAACTAATTCAAACTTAAACAAGAACACAACAAATTATAGATATAACCATAAATACAGATGTGCAGTAGAAATAACACTTCATTTCATTGATATCAAAATACTAAAATATGCTTACAAACATTATGGAAATAAACTAGCTCGGGCGATGGTATCTTATCTTTGAGAAGAGATGTGGCGGCTACATGCCTTTGAACTATTTTACAATGGGGCTCCAAGTCATATTTATTATTGAGAAACAATGAAAACCCCTAAACATCCAGAAACCTAACCCTAGGAGATGAAGCACCAAAATTGTGGGCCATGTTTGGGTAAATTGGTACATCAATTTCCTGGGGTCGTAACTTTGGCATATGATCTTCGTTTGGCTATCATAATACCTCATTTTGAAGATCTCGAAAAGTAGGCTAAAAAAAATTAAGCAAGATAGTAAATGAGTTTTTCAATGTTTTCGTTTTCCCTAGAAATGTCCTTTAGGGCCTCAAAACAGCTCCAGAAGGTCAGGACCCGAAAAACTGCCAAAAATAGTAAACTATGCTACAATTAAGGAAACTGAAAAACTAAAAGAGACAGTGTTGGGGGTCCAAGTGGAATAGGAGGGTGGACACCAATATCCATGTGGATCAGTCATACCCTCTTAGGAAGAAATGGTCCCCATTGCGTTGAGTGTCTCCATGAGATAGGGAAACTTCTATTGAACTTCATCCCTAGTAAGCCACTTGCCTTGGTGTAGGAGTTGGTCAACTTTGACAACCAGATACAGTTGGATCTTCTACAAGTGAGTGTTCTTGATCTATGTGTCCATGATTCGATTAGTTATGGCATCTTCTATGCGGTCTGGTTTTAGCTCTCTTGGTGTGAGTTGTTCTACAATGTCGGATGTGTCCAACAATGGTGGAAAGTATGGAAGAATAAGGCATACATTGAACAATGGGTACAAGCCAAGGAATGGTGGAATTCTAAGCTTGAAGGCACTGTCTCCTACAACTGTAGTGATGGTGTATGGCCCATATCAGAGTGGGCGAATCTTAAGATGGGGTCTAGTGAGGCGCTCCTTTTGCAAATGTAGCCAAATTTTGTCACCCACCTGGAACTGGTGCAACACCCGATCTTGATCATGGTGCTACTTGTATTTAGCATTGGCTTTGTCCAGTATATCATGGACCTGCTGGCAGATGTGTTGAATGCGCTCAATGAAGTTGTTAACCCTGTTGGATTTGGACTGGACATGAGCTGAATCTTCCTGAGTAGTTACAAATGGTATGGCCACATCAATGGGACATAATGGCTAAAATCCCAGCCCTAATTGAAAGGGGTTGTGGCACATTGAGTTGTGGAGAGCTCTTTTTTAGCTGTGCTAGACATAGGGGAGGATTTCATCGCATGTGTGTGGATGCTTCAAGTTGTACATGCATAGAATGTGTATGATCATCATGTTGAAAAATTATGTTTGGCCATCATTTTGGGGATGGAAAGTCTTGGACTTAGTGAGTTTTGTATCCAACCTCAACCAGAGACTTGAAGAAAATGCACTTAGGAATTTTTTGTCCCAATTAGAAACAATGGACTGTGGGGTCCCAAAGTCTACCCACACTCGCCCAAAGAGGATCTTAGTAGTGGCCTCTGTTGTGATACGCTTCTTGTAAACCACCATAATGGCCATCTTAGAGAATCTGTTGATGACCATGAAAACACAGTCATTTTCATGATTAGTAGAAGGAAGTCCCAACATGTAATCCATGGATATGGATTCCCAAGGTTGACTAGGAGTAGGCAGAGGAGTATATAGGCATTGCTTCTTGATGGTTGGTTTTGCAATGGCACAGGTAGTGTAGGATTTAATGTACCTCTTAACATCCCGACGAAGGTTTGGCTAATAAAAATACTTCTGCAATACTGCCATTCTTTTCTCTACTCTAAAATTTCCAATGACCTGACTGTAGTGCACCTCCCAAATAATCTTGGTACGCTTGCTTGAAGGAACACAAATGCGTTCGAGGTGGCATCAAAGTCGATCCTGGAGGTGAAATTTTGGAACTTTCTTACCTTCTAGTAGTGTTTGGTATGTGCTGTTGAATTCTAGATCGCTCTCGTAAAGTGTGGCCACCCTGAAGTCTCGTGCCCATAGGAGTTAAGCGCATTCATCATCGCCATGATTGGTGGTTGGTTGAGGTAGTTTGCAACATTATTGGTGTTTTCCTTCTTGTGCTTAATGTTCAAATGGAATGATCGTTCTACAACTTCCCTTGTGTCTATATGAACTGCAGGGGTCAATGGTCTGTGTCGATGATTGTTTCCTTCCACATAATGTAATGCTTCCATTGACAATAGGCTTGCATAATGGAATACATTTATTTGTTGTAGGTGGGATACTTTTGGACTATGTCTAAAAGTGTCTCACTGTGGTAAGTGTTGGCTTGTTGGGGCCTGACCCAGGTTCGGAGGTGATTTAGCCAAACAAATCCCAGTACTACTAGCCCTTTCGACAACAATCTGTGGAGCGCATACTGAGGTCTCACCCGAAGTAGTATGGGAGGGTGCTAGAACCAAGTTTCTGCACCCTAGGGATGTCTGATGGGTTCAAGTGGTCTGCGGTTCAACCTTGCATGCATGTCACTACGTGAACTTACCTATACCTCGCATCCTGAGATGTTGCTTTCGTGCAGCCCTACTCGAGGGCCGAATAGTGTTATTACCCAAGTCCTTACTAGTAACTCGCTATTAGTTTAGTACCTTAGATTATTTATACGCTTTCAGTTATACTTAACAATATTCACAATTCCTATAAGTGCGCGCAGTAAATAAACAGTATAATTGTAAATGACATCAAACATGTAATAAATTAGAACAGATGCACAAAATTGGTAACAAAACCTTTCTTTATTAATCTCTTCTCTAGTTACAGACTCAACTTTACCCTACGCACTCAGCTGCAGGGGTCCGCACACTTAGTTGTGGACTATACTAGGCCTCTGCGCACTTAGTTGCAGAGCCTCTTCCTACTACTATGACCCAAGATACACTTAGACACTTGCTCTGTACTTCTATCTCATACTTTGCTCCAACTTCCTAACTTGCCTCTTACACTTAGAGCTTCACTCTATTTATACAATCCCATGGTCCACGGACCAAGGGTAGGCCGACATTACATTCAAAATTAAGGCAGACATCCCTATGGCTCTAACTTACATTTCGGACCCATAATTTATAGAGCTTTACAATCATATCACTCAAAAAATGGGCTTTGAGCCCCAAATCATGTTGTGGGGGGATTCCATGCCCAACAAACCCCCAACAGAAACATCGTGACTCGCCCTTGAGTTTGTCTATAGGCACAACAATCTTGGTGTAGAGTCCCTCCAACTGTTCTTGAACGGTGCTGATGTCTGCAATGCATTGAGCTACTGCTTGTTGAACTTGCTACATCCTTTGTTCTAAGACCTCTGTTTCTAGCATGCTGCCCTGTATCTATGCATGCATCCCCTGAATGTGTGTGAGATTCCCTTCAATATTTTTCTATGATTGTGAAGGCTTCGTCAATCCATGGCTGAACGCGCTCTTTGAGAACTGGTTCCTTATGGTGTGCTGCATCCACCTTCTCCTTTAATGCCTTGGCTTGCTGTATTCTTGCAAGCTGCTGAGTGAGGACTACTGTTTGTGTAGTTCCTTTGATACTATTGTACTATTGCTGGGGTTCTCACGCCTCTGTCTCCAGGTGCTAGATGTTAGGATCCTCTTGCAACGTTGTGAGGACCCTAAGTGCTTGTTCCAACATGTCAGTACAGTCATGCACTACTCCTCCAATTTCTTCCAGCCCCGTTGTAATAGCGCTATCACACTGTTCTCTGATCTCTAGGGGAGTGGAAGGCTATGCCTTCAACAGTAGCTCAGTGATCTGAAGATTCAGCTCCAGTTGAACCTTTGTCATCTTTTCTCTAGCCTCACAGACTCCAGTTTCCAAACTATGGATCCGCACTTCTACTGGTAGATCTTTTGATATGGCCATCTCCAGGACGTGTCAGCAAGCATCACCTAATGTCTGCACCAACTGTTGATTTTGTGACACCAACTCATCGTAGTGTAAGCTGAGTTGTTCCATTTTGATCTTCTGTTCGCTAAGAACTTGGATCACATGGTTCTCCCTAGTGCGTAGCTCTGCTGTGATCCCATCCTATAGCTGATATAACGTTTCCCAAGGAAGGGAAACTAGATTAAGGCCAAAGCCTTTCATTATGCTAACCAAAAATCGATCCATCGCATTTGACGACACTAGCACTCCCTCTAGCAATGCTATTATGTTTTCCATCCTTGCACGCAACATATACTCTATTACTGAAGTGCATGCTGCAACATGGGTTGATAGGGTACCTTTCTGAAGGGGCCACACCTGTAACTCCTGCAGCTACACCCTGACGGCCCCCAACATAGTCTCATGCTCTTGCATAAAATCTTGAAGCGCTTTACTGGTGCCATCATAGACCATTTCGTCAATGTCATGGAGATCACCTTCGGTTAAGGTGATCAGGTCAATGGCCAACTTCAAGGCCTTGACCTTCTTCCTTGGGCCTGATCTCCCTACGATGCGCGGTTGCTTTAACTGTCGCCCCTAGGTCTGCACTCCCTCCTACTATTTTGGTTTCCTCTGCCTCCTACCCTGACGACATTGCTTGGCCCTCATTTGCCTGTGTTGTTGCTGCCTCTACTGCCTACGCTACTCCTACTACTTCTACGGCCTTATTCTGCTCCACAGCTTTCTGGGCCGCTTCGCGCACTGCTCTTACCTCAACTGTTGCTTTTTCATTCTTCCTTTTCTCTGCCAATTAAGTGACGCGCAACTTAGCATCATCCTTTTTCTTCTAGCCTGTCATCTTCTCTAGTTATGCCAGGTTTGGGGCGCACCATTCGGGAGGCCATGTCTCCAAGACAGTAAAAATGGTGTCGTCAGTGGTGAAAAACGATAGCTTTGTCCACTGCTTCACTGGATCTTTTCGCACCGTGATGTGGATGTTCTGCATATCACATTTGAAGTCTGCAAAACTCGGTAGACTATTGTGCACCATAGATGATAGGTGTGGCCTCCTATTGATCCACATCTGGATGGTCGCCTCCATGAGCACCCAAAAAATTTTGATGTCGCAAATCCATTTTGCGTCCTTGGTATGGATAATAGCAACCACATGTAGTGGAAGGTCTTACCCTGCTCCTAGGCTTCACCACAATTTATCAAAAATTCCTGGTAGAGGAATTTGGCCCAGTTGAACTCTACCCCCTCTGCATACTGCTTGGCCAGCACGACCACTAGTGCTGGTACCTCACCGGCGCGACACTTTCTCATAATTTTTCGAGACAGGAGTTGGGTCGCTACACACATCCCTTTGTCCTTGATGCTATAGATGGCGTAGACCCTCTTCTTCTTCTCCATCTTATATTTTGCCGTCATGCCTTCCACGAGAGCCAAATCGCTACCCTTTTTGGCTATAGTCACGAGGTCATTTTCTTTATAGGGGAGCCAAGAAATCCAGTGAATGAGGTTTGTCATAATGGGAATAGGCTCTTCTAGCCATAGATACCCATCATGCACCAGGAAAAGTGGCAGCCTGATGACGAAAATGGTGATGACTGCGTGGTGGAAATGTGGTATCCATAACAAGTGCAGCAACCCAGCCTTTTCCACATCGTGCAACCATTTTCACTGATCTAACGTGATCACCACCCCCTTAGTGTTTTGCTTCATCAATTTCCTGGTCTCTAGGTGTGGGAACTTCTTGCTGTTAGTGAGGTCCCAGTCTTCAAATTCAATGGTTGGTACGTAGCCTAGGTGCGTGCCCTCAAATAAAATGTAGTCAGTGAGGAGTAGGGTCTAGAGTGAGCTTTTCATTTCATCCAACTTCTTTGACACTTTGGTTTTCCCTTTCTGCGGAGGGACATACGCTAGCAGTTTTGTTGCAGAGCACAACGGTTGGATATCCTCCTCCACTTCTTCTTCTTCTTCCGCTGCGATGATTAGGGCCTGTAAGTCTTCTTCTTCCTCATATGTTTCTATTGTAACTTCTTTCCCCTTCTCTTCCATGGATAGTTTGTTGTGCCGTGGATTCCTCAAGGAGATGCAAACTGGTCCCATTGCCTGTTTATCCTTCTTGGGCCTCGGTGTTCATGGTGATTTGGGGATTCCTGTCACAATCCTGGCACCTTATAGAACATCCTCTACCATTTGAGTCTGCACGGCCTTGCCAACAGTTACCTCTTCAACTCCCAACCCATCCTTAGTAGCTATCATTATCTCTAGGTTGTATGCTGTATCTCAAGAACTTAGGGGTTCAATTTTCACTTAGCTCTCAATGCTCTATGTTCTACTCAAGTGCTCAATTCTCAAATGACAAAGTGTTGTTCGCTAGCCAACCCTTTGCATTTTATAGCGCCTTACAATTTCAAATTTAATAGCTCCCCCCAATTTTGAGCCATTAATGCTTTCTTGGCAGCAGATTTTTCCAAATCTTGCCCATAACTCATGTCTTAAGTGCCCGCCGCTCACTCCATTTGGCCTCAAATAGAACATCACGTCATGAATAGTGACACCAATGGTCACTTGCCAGCTAACCCGCACAGAAACGCAGCCCTACATGCATGGTCGTGAACCCTATGACATTCTAATTCTACATGCATCTCTCATATCGTACAGCCCCCAGGCATAATATTTTATAGTCCTGTGCTCCCTTTCAACTACCTAGAGCACTAAGACTGTCCTTCCTACGGCTAGTCAGATGGGTGCACCACCCATGTGGGGCTTCATCTCGTCCTCCACCATGGTTCGCAGACAATCCCCATCTTCCCTTGTGGTGATCGGCATCACACACTCTACTATTTGCACTACCCTACTCACTACGTTTAGCAATATGCAATCTAAGCCACGACAGCAGAATAACTAATTCACGACGATAGTTTTCCAATTTGTCAGTATGATCGAATGCACCTTGCCTTGCCATCCTTGATTTTTCGATGAGAAATGCTCCCTTTATTTCGTTTTCGAGCTTCTTGACCTCTGCGTCCATTAAAGTGATTTTCTCCCTTAGTCGTACCCAGTCTTTTTCAAGTTCGCGAAGTCTAATGTTTCCCCGTCGGATTTCTTCCTCAAGTCTTATAAATTTTGTTTCTCGCAACCGTGTGATTTCTTTGTTTCGGTTTGCGTGAATTGTCATATCTACGGGTGCTATTATGTGTGGACTCATCTTGGCATGCTCCATAGGGACTACAGCCCTTGCTTCATACTTCAGCTTTGGAAGCATTTGCACGGTGAGAGTTTTGCACATGGTTCTATAAGCCCATACAACCACTGGTATGCATAGGTCCTAGCCGGTGCGTCTCACATGGTGGACCTTGTTCAGCACTTCGCACACCTTTCCAAAGGCTTCCCCGTGCATGATTTTTGGTGCGCCAAGTCTTATCTTACTTTGTCATTCACGCACTTTCCCTTCCTACTTCTGCTTGTTGTTCTTGTTTCCTATCATGATAGCGGTGTGCGTTCTTGTGGGCTGCATACCATACACTTGTACCCATTTGAAAAGATGGGTGCACAGGCTGTTTCATCCATCATGCCCGTCTTCCATCCACATCAAAGGCTTCCTAAATCATAAGAACATCATCTTTCTTCATTCGCGCCAGTCCTCAAAGCTTCTTTGATCCATACCCCACCACCTTGCGGCATACCACGCAGTGCCCATTTCAGAGCATCGAACTGATGTTGTTTTGGCACTTCACTTTCAAATTAATTCAGGAATTCATCTACCACTGTCAATCTATCATACATTGGTAGATCCCTTACTTCTATTGTCATGCAGTGCAGTGATCTTACCATCATGTTGCAATTGAGCGTGGTTACATCATGTAACCGAATCTGCCATCATTATACTTCCTCATCTGAATCTAAGGTGCAGGAGCCTTCACGCTCCCACAAAATCATGCCATCCAATGTAGGATTAACCCAATCCTATTCCCAAGCAATTATCTTGTATATACAGTATAGCTCATTGTCGCTCTCGTCATCGCACATTGGCTTTGTGTAGCACGATCCTTCCACAAGGTCTAAAGGTACCACTACGCGCAGTGAATTTTTTTCAAAAATCATTTTGCAGTTCTTTAGATTTATCACTCCAATCATACCAGTGGCCCAATCTATTCCCAGTAGTGTGGGACTGGGATTGCTATCATCGAAAATCTCTATCACTTTGAAATCTGCAAGTGCACTCGCACCTTCGATGTCTACAGTTATTCCCTACAATCTTCCCATTGGTAGGATCTTTTGCTAGTTCGCCATTCACAATTGAATAGGGGACGATTGCAATGTGGGCCTACCCATGCGCTCCCATGTCTGCTTTGGCAACACATTCGCGTTTGTTCCTAGATCCAAAATTACTTGATCCATTTCATACTCCCTAATTTGCACAGTCAATCTCATTTCCCTTCTTATTCACGATGTATGTTTCCCCAGCTTCTGGACTACACGAGGTTCTCCTAACCAAGCAGACCTAGTGATAAGTTCATGCAATCCTTTCATAGCCTTGTTGTTATGCAACAGTTTCATACATGTCTCCAGAAAGGTAGTGATCATTTAAGGATCCATCTCCAGCTCTAGTTGATCCTTACTACCTGAAGTGGAGGCCTCCATGAAGCTCTTCTTAGCTTCCATGATTGTCTCCTTCGTGTGCTCCAAATCAAATTCAGGTTCCTTTGTAGGAGCCTTCTGAACCCATGCACTTTCTTCAGGCTGCTTACCTTTGTCATCTCCTATCGTGATACCACTTCAGAGCACTATGTTTACATTCGGGTCCTCTTCACATGGCTCAGACATCATCATTTGGAAATTCTGAGTCGGGGGAGGCTAGAATATCCATTAATCGCGTAGCCTCAATATCAGTGTAGGGAATTCCTCCATCTCATGATCAAACTGAGTACAATATAAACATGATGCTCTCATTGGATTTGTACAATGGTGGGAATAATGCCCTGTCCCTCCGCAATTGTAACAAATCAGTTGTCCGTGACCCCTTCATAGTCCCATTCCACGTGACCTCGTCTGTGCCCCTGAAATCTAGCACATGCCATCCTTGCATTTGAATCAAGAGCTCACATTTTGGTCTGTACTCTGTAGGCAAGGGTTCGATCCATCATTAGTTCATAGCTCCTACAGGTGCACTCATCATGCCCTACCGACCTGTAGAAATTACAAAACAATTGTTGGGACGTCTGCATATACTTCTGTAATAGATTACAATTATCTATAACATGTTTTCCTCCTATCTGACAAATCGCGCACCATAATGCAGGTGCCACGCTTGGTCTTACTTGTGCCTCTGGTCTTAATGGCATCGACCCTCCTCCTGCCAAGTAGTTCCTAAAGACTGGAAAATGGTCCTTGTCATGTCCCTGGCCTTTGCATTTTATGCACCATACCTCCTCACACGCTTCTGGGCGAGTTGTCCTATCTTGTTTCAAACTCTGAAATTTCAAACACAAATTTAGCAGTTTCATGTGGATTTTTTGGACTCCCGAGCCAAGATCTTGTATTAGGGTCTTGTGCAGTCTCGTTCCAATCTCCAAATCTTCGGCCTGGGTGGATAAGTTCTACTATGACAATGTCATTCTTAAATGCGGTATTAAGGACACTACAAACCATGCACGGCGTTGTCCATCTGTCAAGGTCATGTTGGCTTCACGAATCATACTCTTCAGTCTCTCATCTAGATCCCATGGGGTCTCACCTAGAAGCATCGCAATTTCCTTAAACCTGATAATCGATTGTGTCTCTGATTTTGACTAGCTAAATTCCCTGTTCAGCGCAGCCTGGATATCTACGATCCACACATTTGGATTGTCATTAGAATGTTTAACGTACAATGTTAGCGCACGATCCTGCAATGCGCTTACCAGCATTGCCTTCTTTATATTGTCATCCACAACTCCTTGTGCTTCCCATATGGCCTTTACCACGAACCAAAATTGGTCCGGATCTTCGTTCCCTACTCCTCTAAATACTAACAATTTTATCACACTCGCCATATTGAACTGTGGTGGTGGCGGAGGTGGTGTGGGTGGAGATGGAGGTGAAGATGGTGAGACTAGTGGTGGTGTAGGTGGAGGTGGTAGGTGTGGAATTTGCTTTCTTATCAGACTGACCACGCTTTTTAGAGAAACTTTCGCGAGCTCTTCCTCACTTTCCTGCCAAGGTGAAATCAAGGTGCTACTTTCTATCTTTGTGCTACCTTTATTTCTATAGATCCTCCCACTTCGCGTAGCCCCAAAAATCAGTTTATTTGCATAGCCCACTTTTCACACAATAACATCTTAATCCAAGTGTTGAAAGATTTAATGTACTTACCTCACTGTCCTTTGAGGAAGAGTCGTTCCGCCTCACTATAGCTAATTATCGTGTCTACTATGAACTCGGTGATAAATCCTCCTATAATTTGATCGAGCCAATAGTCCACAATGCACACGATGTTATCTTCTAATGCTTCTAGTCTGTGCACTAATTCTGGAGTCCACACAGTTGGTTTGTCGAGCCTACACCTTCCCTAACTGTCTGCTAGCTTCGTGATCCACTCATACAACTCAAAGGGGAAGGATGCCAAGAAAATTTTGTGGATTTCCATATATAAGTAGCGCTCCAACCACTGTTCGTTTGATACCTGCGGACTCCTATTTTCATGTGCCGCGAATTTTTGAATCCTTCTATCCAACCACCCTTCAATTTATTTCTTCATCGGATTCTAGTGATACGACATCAAACATCCCTTATGCAGATCACGGTCCCGATAATGGAACCATTTCACACAATAGCACAAATTTCACACATGGGTCCTTGGTAGAGCTGCGGGCTGGGGAGAGCCATGTGATTGTTGGGTTGTGTCATATTCTTTCCACGACTAACCTACGTAGTGAACCGGGGGGTTAGAGG
>APFE031000641.1:3990-36296 GCA_000404065.3 Pinus taeda | reverse complement strand
TATATTTATACTCAAAACAAACATCCCAAATACCAAATTAATTGTAGAAGACATGAAAACATGCATATTTTTGCATAATTCAAGATAGATATAACATCCATTGTACATTAATGATTAATTATTCGAGCATCAACCATCTAGAATCTAGATTCTTCTCCTCTTGTCTAGTCTTTGCCTCTACCTCGATTGTCTAGGGATATTAGTCAACATTGCCCAATTTTGATCAAACTACCAAATTCAAGACTTAAAATATGGTAGAAAAAGCTTAACATGCTTGATCGATGATTTTGACTTGATTGAAAGGTAATTTTTTGCTAAGGGTGTGCCGCGTGACAAAAGAGTTCAACAGTTAACACCACCAACACTAGGGTACATATAGGGCTTGGTGCTCCTGATTAAACGCTAATCACATACCTTCATACTTGATATAATCTAATGAAATGCCACAATCCCATTGATCCTAAATTCCTGAAAACTGTTAAGTCTACTGAATTTTGAATAGGATATGAAATTCTATTTTCTCCATATGAAGTCCAATGAGGCTGGAACCACTCTCAAACATCTTGAGTCATTTCATGGTAATGTTAAAAATTTAAGTAAAAGGATGAAAATGAAAAATAAATGAGAACGTCACTTTTACTTGAAGCGCGCTTCCGAGCCACGCTTCCGAAAAGTCCAGGAAGCAGCAAAAATATTTGGAAGTGCGCTTCCGGCAAAACTTCCTAGGCACTTCCACACGGGACGCGCTTCCAGGCTTGGAACCGGGAAGGGCACTTCGTGCAACATTGGGTAGGACTATCTTAACATGATGACTGTCCACCTAGTATTAAAATGACTTCCAGTGCAGCATATAGAGAATCCTCTTAACAGTGAACTATGCAGCAAATAATAAGATATAACACAGTTGGAGCAGCATGGTGTGGAACACTGCTACAGCATGACAGACATCGTAAAGAAGTGTAGTGCAACATGTTGTGTGCTGGGTAACAAAGTGCAGCACTGTGATAAAAAGAGTGGCAGCATGATGAAGGCAACATGGTGCAGTATGGAGCAGCAATATTACAGCATGGTAATGATGAACATGTGGCAGCAGCAAGAAGGTATTGCAGCAACAGGATGATGAGGTATTGCAACATGCATTTGGGTACAACATAGTGCATCAAGAGGAGATGCACTATAGTGATGGGTACAGTCATGATTGGTGAAGCATGATGAGATGCAACATGGTGCAGCATGATGACGAGGTGAAGCACAATGATAGGTGAAGGAGTCACCTTGGAGAATCAGTTGAAACAGCATGTCTTCAACTGATCTCATGTATCATCTTCTTAGAGATGATCCATGCTCTTATCTATATAAGTCAAAGTGTTGACTTCTATTGTAAATGTACTATCTCTCTCTCTCTTTGCTGAACTATTGAAGAACATATAAGAAGAATTGATCAAGGGTTTCCCCACATTAGGGTTTGTCCCTAGCTAGCACCACATCTTGTGTCCTCTTGTCTTCTGCGATTTTTGTTATGTTCTATTTGCGATTTACTATTATGCTGATGTGATTGCTAATCTGGAAAAGATATTAAGCTAACTGTGAAAATTGAAATAAATTGCTCTAAGCATAGAACATACCTAAAATTAACAGAAATGTGTAGCACTGCTGGCTGGCTGGCTGTCCAAGATAAGAGAAAAGTTTTCTCCTATGGGGTTACCCACTTTTGGTGGGAAACAAGAACAATTTCATCCAAACAATTGAGCTCTTGGGCCAGGTGTGCCATTACTGGTGATCATAATTCCCTGAGTCCTTCCAAAAGAAGAGATCTTCCTGGACAAATCTGCATGACCAAAGACCTCTATGATTTGGTATAGCACCTATCTGACATTGTGCCCCACTTGAACAAAAGGTGGGGTTGAGGAATTGTCTGGTACACTGGTTGAGAAGGTGCCAGTCTATCTGGGAATCAGAGTCACAAAGCATGGTGGTAGTTTCTGCTTCATCAAGGATTGGCTGTCAATAGCAGGCTTCACAATGTTTGTGAGACAGCACCTGATTGCATTTATGTATATGTTAGTTTGCCTGAATGTCTTGGGCATGATTTCATACTGAAAGGTCCTCTCCTGGGAGACATTTAGATAACTAGGGACAACCGTAAAACCTTTCTGTGGAAACATCAATTTTCAACAGGACCCCTACCATTTTAGCCTGGGAGAACTCAGGAGCTTCAAGCAAGGCTTGCTTGTGAGAGTCAACCCAGTGTTTTACATCAAGATGGACAGTTCCTTTTGTCCTTTCTTGGACAGGATTTTTACCAGTGCCCCCTGTTGGTCATGTGTTGTAATTCTCGCTATTCCATGATGTGCTTTCTCTCTATTCCATTATGTAAGTATTTGTCCTATGAAGCAATATATGCAGCATTTCAAAATAAGGATTAATACAAATCATTCCAACATTAGAAGAACTTTCTACAAATATCAAACCATAGACAATTTTGACAAGAAACCAGTTTCTAATGGATGCCAGTAGGCTCTCCAGTTCATCAACATCGGCAGAGATCACAGGTTCAATGCAATATAAAAAAATGAATATAATCAATAATGAAAACAAGAAAACCAAATGTATTGCATCAGACAGAAATCTTACTGAATTAGAGGACGGTATGGATGGTAGATGACTAAATAGTAATCAAGAGCTTCGAGTAGCTTCATTTCCATCTCGAGCATATCCTTGATTTCATAACGATGCTTACCTTGAAAGAGAACAATGAATACAAAATTATAATTTAGTTCTGCGCAATATATCAAAATCTACACACTACCATGGATAGTAAAATGGCCAAGATAGATGTAAACATACATCTAGAATGCAAATGATTATGTATGACTGAAGAAGCAAGATTTTAACAGTGCATGTAATGCATTTATTGAACAAACAAGAGGTAAAATTAAAAAAGTTAGGCCCCAGTAAAGGATCATACTGTATTTTTTCATATAGAAGATTACTAGTTTAGCTTGAACAGTGCTTTCTTCTGCTTTGGATGCTAGGTACAGGCAAGTTGGAGCTACCAACTGCGGATCGTATTCTGTGAAGCTCTTTCTGAGAGAAAATACACACAATAGCATGTCATTCTTCCATTCAATCTGAAAAGTTATATAAAATGAAAAATCTCAAACAACTACTGCATTGCATTAAGGAGAGGAATATACCAGCTAAAGCAGTTACAAACTTGACTATACATTAAATTATTACATAGTCATCAACGAAGCATTGAATTTAACTAGTTCCCGTGTGGTGAATCTCACAAATTGGCATTTGCTTTCCCTAAAAGCACACCATGCTTTAAAATCTCATAGCATACATTATCAGACAGACAATGAAACAAGCTTTGTATACATATGATATAATAGTTACTAACTTGTAATATAAACAAAAATAGTCATCAAGATATATTTTTCAGATAGAGCTGTTACATCCATGGGGAATATAACCTCTTGGTAGGCACATTCATTATTAACGAAACACAAAAGTTATGTCCTTGAAAAGCTCTTAGTAGAAAAAGTGTCACAGCATGATAGGCGCATTCAATCATTTATTCTTTAATCCCAAAGACTATTTTGTCGTTGCAATAAAGGATTATGCTCTCCAAATGAGAGAGCCTTCTTACTGTCCTTCAGGTCACTTTGAGTGCCTTCTGTATGTAGTTTTATGTTTTTCCATGTATTAAAATTTAATATGAGCAGCATTTTTGTGGAAAAAGAGAAAGGACTAAGCTCTAGTATGAGACCTGTCATTACATGTTGGTCTTTCGTATTAACCCAGAGCTAATAATAGAACCATATTGTGAACTCTGAAAAAAGCATCGACGTCACTTCTTCTGGGGATGATGAGACATGGTGCATAATTACCATCATTACAATAATGAAATATTTTTACTGTAATTGATTTGTAATCCCTTCAATAATTAAACAGTGTGTTTAATTTAATGTGATTGTGAATTACAGCTCTTAAAATAACTGTGAATGACTAAACAACCATACCAGTAGTAAATAACTTAATAAGTCAAAGTCGGTATCTAATGATTTGTTAAAACATACGTGTCAACATATATGTAAGATTCATTTTCAATGTTCCACCAAGACTCCGGTGCGGGGAGACGGGGTGCGGGGAGACGCACAGGGGGAACGTGTGGGAGTACCCTCAAATTTTAGGGAAATTTCGGGGGTGCGGGGAGTCGTCGAGGTATATATATATAATATATTATATATATAATTCAAGTTCATATTCATTGTTCACTGTTCAATAATGAAAGCATAAAAATTATTAAATAGACAATTGAAATATTGAATCATTGATACCATCCTCATCATTCATTTTGATACCATACATCATTCATATGACATACTCAAGTGAGAGTCTCATTATTGAATTAATTATACTCATGAGATTCGAAAAACTAAAAATAAAAATCAATAATAAAATATTCAAATACATGGATCGATATCATTCATCAATCAATGGTTCATCATTCTACGATCAATCTCATTGATTTAAAAACTAAATTCATCATTCATCATTCTATGATCTAAAATTGAAAGCAAAACATACTAGTATATGCTATTTTTCAAAGTTTGAACACTAAATTTATATACTCAAAGTTTCAAAGTTCAAACTCAAAAATAGTTAAGAGTGAAGAGTCAAGTCATCAATATCTAGTGTCCGCACTCAAAAATGAAAAATGGATAGTGAGCACTGAAAATAAAATGATAAATCAGCATCAAGGACTCAATCTCATGATTGGTCCTCTACTTTGGGTTGAAATGAAATGAGCTTTTTAACTTTAAGTTGTGCCTTTCATGACTTTTAGGTTTAGGCTTTTAAGTTTTAGTTATTTAGTTTTAATTTTAATTTTTTTTTAGACTTTTAAGTTTTAGTTATTTAGTTTTAAAAAAAAATTATGGTTTTGATTTTTGAATTTTTGATTTTGAATTTTTAATTTTTAAGTCTTATTAGACAAATTTAAAGGGGGATGCCCAGGGGCACCCTTTTTGGGGAGTCTAGACTCCCACATTGAAGGGGGACGCCCAGAAGCACCCTTTTTGGGGAGTCTTGGGGAGTCTAGACTCCCACACTGGGGAAACGCTCCCCCTTGCGTCTCCCCAAGACTCCCCAAAAAGGGTGCATGGGGAAACGCACCCCCAAGAGACTCCCCGTCGGGGGGCGTGGGGTGCACGCACCCAACCCTGGAGGACGCGTCCCCGTGGAACACTGTTCATTTTCCATAATAATGTAGAATATTTTTTGAAAAGCATTATCTCAACTTCAGCTACAATGCAATATCTCGTCTTCTCTTTACTACAGTTATCTTAGTCATGAAACATCATCTTAAAATCATACAATTAGGAAAATTATATAAGCTTTACTGTAAGAAGACTCTCAAAAAGCAATGTGGAAAAAGTTGACCTCGGGATTGAATCGGCAAGGGTCCAAAAATTGAGGAAGTCCTTAAAGTCAGGTAGTTTTTGAAAAAATCGGCAAAAAGTCAGCAAAATTAAAAAAATACAAAAATATTCAGTTTTATTTCTTTTTATCATCTAAAGTATCAACAACATCAAAAAAATACATTTCCACGTATATATGAAAAGAAAGCTAATATATAATAGGTATATGAAGTCTAGTGCTACATCACATATCAAATAGTGAAACAGGTCTTTGTATCTTGAGTCCTGACTCAATCTCAACTCTCAAGTGTCAAAGTATCAACAAAAAACATAATAAATGTATATCATGAGTCATCTACATGTCATAAAGTAATCATTAATCAGTGACTGAGATCCTTTGCCCCCTTTACAGGAATAGGGAATGGCTTTGCCTTTTCCTTTAGAGGAAGAAGACCCTGCCCTAGGGCTACAAATGGACTATGTCGTCCTCTAGAAGTAAAAAAAAAACGAGGTGACCTCTGTCCTCTACTTCTGCCCATCATAGATGGTGTCACCTCTGTAACGAACAAAGTTCGTATACTCAGAGTTAAATACTCCAGAAGACTTGGAATATGAAGATCTCCATTCAAGATACACGAATATATATTAAAAGGTATGAATGAGTGATTTGATTACAACTAAGGGTCTCGTATATATAGCAAGGCAGGTACCCTTTCATGAATGGACATGTCCATAAAAACATGCCTCATAACTATTAATTGTTGGTTAATTAATCATTATTACTATTTATTATTATTTATATTATTATTATATATTTTATTCATAACATTGCCTTCCTCTTCAAAAAGCTTTGTCCTCAAAGCTTATTGCTGGCAAGGCATGTCATCTGTTTCTTTGTCTTACATCATTCGAATTTCTTTGAGTTTGTCATCTTTGTTGATACAAGATGATAAGATCCTCTGAGCGATAAGTAAAATTGCCGAATTGAGAAATGATCTAACCATCCTAAGTTAATCTTCTTTGCAATCTTTCGATTATTGGAGACTTGTGATGAATTGTTATCACTGAACTGAGTTGTGCACACTTCAATATCCTTCGGAACATAAGTTTGTTGTTTATGTTCTGATTGATATAGATTCGTAGTTTGAGGTGTCTATTCCTGTGATTTGGAATTTTGGATGTAGATAAGAAGCTCTTCTTATTTGACCTTCCTTTAACATGTGCATGGTAATTTCCTGATTTTCTTCAGGTACTGATGTCGTTGAGTTGGCTACTGAATCATCACTTTGAGTTTCAATCATCTAAACTACAACTTCTGTGTACGTCTTTACTTTAACCGGTTTATCCTCTTCTTGAGTTGTGATATTCACTGGATCCATATTCATTCATTTATCTTCAACTTGGACTGTTATGACTGGAAACTTCGATACTTCTTCTTGAGTAAGTTGTTCTAACTTGTCTTTTAGCAACTTCTTGTCACTTTTAAGCTTCTTTATTTGCATGAGAAGGTTTTGATTATAATTCCTTAAACGTGAAAATTCTTCGTTTTCTGAATTGACTTTATCCTTAATATCCTTCTCATCATCTTTTAAAGCTTTTATTTGTTCTAATAAATTTTTATTGATGTTCTTTAAACGTAAATTTTCATCTTCTTGTTCTAATAAGTGCTTCTTGAGTTCCTTCTGTTGACCACTCAGTGTCAACTACCCTATAGTAGTGTACATTTTCACAAGCAGATTCCATCATTGTCGGGCAATGAAGATTATCCAGAAGACTTGGAATATGAAGATCTCCATTGAAGATACACGAATATATATTAAAATGTATGAATGAGAATGATTTGATTACAACTAAGGGTCTCGTATATATAGCAAGGCAGGTACCCTTTCATGAATGGACATGTCCATAAAAACATGCCTCATAACTATCAATTGTTGGTTAATAATCATATTACTATTTATTATTATTTATATTATTATTATATATTTTATTCATAACATTGCCTTCCTCTTCAAAAAGCTTTGTCCTCAAAGCTTATTGCTGGCAAGGCATGTCATCTATTTTTTTGTCTTGCATCTTTCGAATTTCTTTGAGTTTGTCATCTTTGTTGATACAAGATGATAAGATCCTCTGAGCGATAAGTAAAATTGCCGAATTGATAAATGATCTAACCATCCTAAGTTAACCTTCTTCGCAATCTTTCAATTATTGGAGACTTGTGATGAATTGTTATCATTGAACTGAGTTGTGCACACTTCAATATCCTTCGGAACATAAGTTTGTTGTTTATGTTCTGATTGATATAGATTCGTAGTTTGAGGTGTCTATTCCTGTGATTTGAATGTAGATAAGAAGTTCTTCTTATTTGACCTTCCCTTAACATGTGCATGGTAATTTCCTGATTTTCTTCAGGTACTGATGTCGTTGAGTTGGCTACTGAATCATCACTTGGAGTTTCAATCATCTAAACTACAACTTCTGAGTACGTCTTTACTTCAACCGGTTTATCCTCTTCTTGAGTTGTGATATTGACTGGATCCATATTCATTCATTTATCTTCAACTTGGACTGTTATGACTGGAAACTTCGATACTTCTTCTTGAGTAAGTTGTTCTAACTTGTCTTTTAGCAACTTCTTGTCACTTTTAAGCTTCTTTATTTGCGTGAGAAGGTTTTGATTATAATTCCTTAGACGTGAAAATTCTTCGTTTTCTGAATTGACTTTATCCTTAATATCCTTATCATCATCTTTTAAAGCTTTTATTTGTTCTAATAAATTTTTATTGATGTTCTTTAAACGTAAATTTTCATCTTCTTGTTCTGATAAGTGCTTCTTGAGTTCCTTCTGTTGACCACTCAATGTCAACTACCCTATAGCAGTGTACATTTTCACAAGCAGATTCCATCATGCTCGGGCAATGAAGATTATCCAGATTTCATCATCATCTTCAGTCATTGAAGTTGTAAACTCATTCTGCAAGTTTATAATGTAAATGATTCTAGTAAGACCATCTATGTATGTAACAACTAGGTAATCCTACCATTTTGGTGACGATTTCTATCTTATGAGGTTTTTTGTCTCACCGATTCATGTGTGTTTCTAAACACGGATGATTGGCAAAGTTTTTCCCTCCAACCTCACCCCAAAGCTAGGGTGAATTTTGTCGTCAAAATTTTAGGTAAGTCCTAGTTTTCTAGTAGAGTCTTTTGTAAAGTAATTTGGCAGTTATTTAAGCTAATTGACTAAATTTCTTTATTACAAATTACTTGGTCGACTAGATCATATTTGAGTCGCAGAATTGGGTAAATGATTAAGGGTCTATAACGAATGGGTGTTCCCCCCTTCATGTATTAAATTGTAATATCTTGATGTGAAAAATATTTTAGCGCATAGTCCCTCATATTTAGACACCATGACTAAATTATTTGAGGTTTGGAAAAATTATTAATCACCTCATGAGTCAATTAATTTAAATCTTCTTGCAAGAATAAATTAAAATTATAAGCCAGAAATTTAGTTAATTTTGAGTCCTAGGAAAAATTAATTATCCATAATTAAAAAATTTGTGGATTCTAGAAGAATTAACTTTTGAAAGTCCACGGAAGGGAATATTGAAAAATTCAAGAGATTTTAGACCCTTGGGACTTAGTAGTTATGTCAAAGTCAATTTTTTTGAAGAAATCAACTCAAAATCATTAATTTTGAATTGATTAAAATTCAATTAAATGAAAAATTCGAATTTCCTCAAAAAATAAAATAATTTCAAATAAGGAGCTTAAAAGATAATTAAATCTTTTTCAACAGTCGAAATTACTTTGACAGAGATCAAGCCAACTTGTCGTTGGATAATCAATCTATAAATTAGATGTCATTATAAATTAGATGCCATTTGTCATTCGAAATTATCCAATCATTGAATCATATACTAGCTCTTGAAGTTCTTCTAAAATTTTCTAGAATAATACAACGCAAAGTCTTTGGGGTTTTACTTGATGGCAACGTTCCTCTCTAGTATTTTATGGTAACTTGCATTTAAAGTTTTGTTGATTTTATATATAAGTTGTGGGTTAAGAGCTCTTGCAGATCAATCTATTGCACAAGTATCTTGCTTCAGTCGTTGGGTTTTAAGATAGCATTAAGATTTTTAATTGATTAGCAGGTATCTCTAATCTTTAAAGATTTAATAGTTATTTTATACCTCTATTGGTTTAACGACTTATTCTATAAGTGTGCAGAAATCATTTGATTCAAAAATTTTGGGCGTTTGAGGAAGTTCACGGTTGAACCAGCCGACTCCCAAAACTTAAGATCTGGAGACCTTCCAGATTAAAATTCCTAGATTATCTAACGAATTATATCTTGCAGAAGGGTGTCCTGGGCCAATACCTAAAACTTAAAAAATTATTTATCTTTAAAATATTGTGCTAAATTGTTATATCTTTACTAGAAAGAGTCTCAAATCTACATATTTGGGAGCGGAGTTGAACTCATACTCCTCAGAACTAATAGATCTGTAATTTAAGTGTATAGATCTGAAAAAATAATTTTTTTACTTTTAGGTTTTTAACTTGGGATTTGGATTTTGTTTTATATTTTTGTATATGTATGAAGTCTTGGGTTTTTGTTTTTTGCTTGTCCTGGAGCAGATCTAAAGTTCTACAAGGAGATTTTTCAATATCTAAGACAGACCTAGGCCTTGGAGGGCAAGATCATGTCTCAGAAACATTTTCTTTTGCAAGGAAAATTTTAGTCAAAATCTACAAATTAAATTTTTCAGAAACTGGGTTTTCTCATAAAATACTTGAAGAAAAAATACATTAATTCGAGACAAAATTTTATGGGGAAAAAATTAATTTTAGGGCCCTTGGGCTACCATTTTTCCTCCCATCTCCTGCCTTGAAGCTCCAGCTATCTCCTCCTTTGCATTTTCAAATTTTTTCCTCCCCTCATCTGCAAACCCTCTTCCAATCTCTGTGTTTTCTTTCCTTGCAGCTTTTTTCCTTTGCGTTTTCTTTCTTCTCTGCGTTTTTAATCCCTCTGCAGGCCCTCATCCCTCTATCGTGCATCCTTTGTGAGAAATCAGTTACCCGATTCCTACTGCAGCTGTTGGACACTTAATCCTCTATGGGTTAGTGTGGAAGCCGAATAGAGTAAGTCCAAGAGACCTTGGAATATGAAACCAAGAGTCATACAATGTACTATAAATGTATATCATTTGTTAATAATAGAAGTACTCTCATGTTTATCTTTCATACTCTGTTGCTGCCATGTGTATGTTTAACATGGTATCAGACCTGCAGGCATATTCCTGCTCTGCCTATTTAGTGCGAGCCCACCTGTTTCTGTGGCCTTTATAAACCAATGCTCTCCTCCTGATTATACCTTTTTGAGCATTTGTTATAATAGAGGTTGTTACCTCTATCAACTCTGCCTTTCCTCTGTTGTGAGCAGTCCTGGCCCTCTGCAACTTAGATTCTCTATTCTGAAATCCTATCAGCCATATTTTAGCTGCATTCTCTGCACACACTTCCCCAAATAGAAAAATCCTGGCAACTCTGACGCTGACACTTCCACTGGCCTGACATACCTGACGCTAATGCTTCCACTGCTCTAACATACCTGACGCTAATGCTTCCACTGCTCTGACATACCTGCTCCTGTTGCTGCTCCATACCAACATACAAAAATGCTCAACCTTTGTGTTACATCCCGTTTCTGCCCACTGTCTGTAACGCTCCATTAATTTACTATCTGTCAAAAATATGTTGCCTCTCCTCTGTGTAACTTTTTGCTGGCAACGTTCACCTGCATTATCTAAGGATTTGAACCATCATTTGCCATTAACTGCACAAACACCCATTACACGCTGGTCAAAGTTTGAATGTTTGGAACGCCCCTGTGCGTAGTCCCCATGCATAATTCCTAGTGATTCACACACAACGTTGAATTCATTAGTTTAATGAAGTGATCGTGGAGAGGTGTATGTCATATGGGTCGATTAAATCATGGTCGTCACTTACTTCCATCACAAAAATGATCAAGCTCTGTCATAGTGGAGGATTCACTGAGATTGGTAGATGCCCACGTTAAGGAAGCATTTCAATGAGCCACATCTAGCAGTGCCTGCATATTGTGCATGTTGTATATATCCATCTAGTTGTTATGTGACCATCAATGCTATATTTCACAACGTGAGTGCTAACCCAAGATTTTAAGACAAACCTGAGATTCCACCTTGCTCACACTTCAACAAAAGAAGTGTTAGAGAATAAGTCTCTTACAAGAGGCGAACAAGCGTGAAAGTTGTGAATGGAACTCGAGCTTTGACTATTGTAAGAATTGCACAGGTATCGTGCATTGTTTGTTCCATTGTTTGTTTGAACGCAGAGAGCACGATTAGCAGGCGGTATTCTGGGATGGTGTCATGATTCCAGTTTGAAGTAATCAGAAACACAACACTGGCCATTGTACTTGATGCAACAAGGAAGTTGGTGGACCTTATTTGCTAAATCGACCGTGAACCCATCAACAATGTGAATGGTTCCAAGCACTCCCTTCGTAGGCCCATTTCCATTCTTCCAGACAAGGCCACCATCGCTCCTATAGAAATTTTCGAGACCGCAAGCTCCCCTACTTGATAACGACGGTTGCATAACAGATACGTAGTTTGTATATGTCTTGCTCCGATTCATTTTGAATCTAGACATGTATGATACCTATAAAAAGGAAGAAGCAATGTGGCGATAGCGTAAGTGGTTTCTCTCCTCGCAATTAGGGGCTTGGGTAAAACATAGTTTCGTCAAGGTTGAAGTTTCTATTGGTAGACCGTCGTATTTCTTATCACCCTGCAATCGTCCCCATCAAGGAAAATCTTGTTCCTACTTCTAAACATCCGACCAATTTGGGCCAGCTATGGGCACCTTAGACTCATTATCTTGACAAAGGTCGATGATTGTCCCTGATTATAAGCAATGATTGTCCCCAATTATAAGCAATTTGAGTGGAAATCTACTTCTTCGCATGTTTAATTGACTGAAAACGAAAGAAACTGTCTCAATTTGTGATCCCTTTATGTAGAGTTTCCGATTGAAACGCAATTGTCCTGCCAATTCTCATCCAATTCCGTTGTTTTAAATCGATTTTGTTCATGTTACTTCCAAGAGGAGATTCGTTATCCACCTTAGGAGGAGTCAAGTGTCCATTCGGCATTCAGCCATTTTCCTATGGATTGATTGTGCAGTGTGTATACGACAATGGATCGGTATTTGATCCTTAAGTTCTTGATCTCACAAAGGATGATTTAATAGAGAAATTTGCTGATGGTATTTCTACTGTGACAGCTCTTTCTTTGGTGATCTGTTATCCCACAATTGCAGTTGTTCCACATGCTATCATCAATGGTTACAAGAATGTATTAGCAGTCGTTATTGAACTTGACTATTCTTTTCCACTAGCCAAGAAAGTGAAGGAGAATTTGAAGGATCCAAGCAAGTTTGCAGCTGTTGTTGCCCTAGTTGTGGCATTATATTTAAAACTCATTATGGTTTTTGTGTTCAGTGTTGAAGTTCCCGTAGAGTATTAAAGTATATAGAAGTTATCCCCTTATTCCAAACATTGTATGATTTCACCATTCAGCCAAAACTTGGTGCAAATCGAAATTGGAGCAACTTCTAATATCTTTGAAAATAAGTTAAATAAGTGTATTTTTAATTGAAGCTGACACTCCACATTTACAGAGTTTGATTTGTTGACAAATGGAAAGACTTTATGGAGTATTAGAGTTACTGAATACACTAATACATTCTAGTGTCGAAAACATAGTCGAAATCAACAAAGACTCTCTCTTTGAAATGCAGACTTGTCTACAATATGCACAAGAACAGATTGATTTTTTGCAGCTTGAATCTCAACTGCAGCAGGAAGAATTATAGCAGTGGAGTCATCATTCTGAACCTATTTCTATTAAGAACAATGAAACAGACTCCCATAAGCAGCAAGTCAATAATGTTACAGTTCATTTAGATTTAGTACCCAATGAAGCAGCAGTTGCACATGCAAATGCAGAAGTTCAGTTTGCACTTTCCAAACCCATCATCGGACCTTGGGAAGAGCTTGTCCACAACAAGCACAGAACTGGTCTTGGATATGACAAGGATGTGTCCTTTCATATTCCAGATTACTCAAAGCCCATCCAGTTTTAGAGTGTTGGATTCCTTCATGACAGTTCACCTTCAGCTATTCTAGATTCTGCCCCTCTTCCACAGCAACAGATTGTGAAATGCCAACATTGTGACCAAGTTGGCCATCTGAAAGATCATTGTTTTGATCTTCATCCATGTAAGCACTGTCATAAAACCAGTCATTCTTCAACTAGATGCTTCATAAACAAACCTCCTACAAGAACAAAGATTCATCTTAAATGGATCGCTTCTTGGCAATGGGCATCAACAGCCAAGAAGATATTTCAGTCACATGTCAGAACTTGTTCAAGAGTATTGAACAGTCTTGCAGTTGAGTTTTCTCCATCATCTCACCTTGTATCTGACAGGGGGGAAATGATGGTCATCTACAAGCTTCAAAGCCACATCAAGTGAGCCTGAGCCACACCCTGCCACACCAGATTTAGAGTTGTAGCCAGAGACAAAGATGCCCCTGAGCATGCCTTCTGTTGGTAATGCCTCTTCAAAGAATTGAGGTCACTTCCTCTAGCAAAAGACTTCAACTTCTTGCTAGTTTCGGAAGAGTTCCAAGAATTGCATTAAACATTCTAGAGTTGTTGTTCATCCTTAAACCATCACAGGTTGAGACCTCCCTTTTCAGGTTGAGATTCTCCCTTTTATGCGGGGTGAGACCTCCCTTTCATGGTTGAACGTTTCCCTCTTCAAAACAATAGGAGCACTTCCTCTAGCAGAAGACTTCAGCTTCTTGCTAGTTTTAGAAGAGTTCTAGGAATTGCACTAAGCATTCCACTGTTGGTGGTCATCCTTAAACCACTGCCCTTTATACCAACATTTCAAAGAGCACATTCAGCCTAGTGCTGCCATGCATTTTTTGCACATTTTGTACTATAGCTCTCTTCTTGGACTCATACATAACCCTTCGGATTAAGGGAGGGAATGTTGGACACCTAATCCTCTATGAGTTAGTGTGGAAGCTGAATAGGCTAAGGAAGTCCAAGAGACCTTAGAATACGAAACCAAGAGTCACAATATGTACTACAAATGTATATCATTTGTTAATAATAGAAGTACTCTCATGTTTATCTTTCATACTCTGTTGCTGCCATGTGTATGTTTAACAGCAGAAAACTGATAATATTTCACCTACTTGTTAAATTACTTGACAAGTTACTCGCAGTTTTCTACGAAAAAACTGAAATACATACACTGCAGCCTACACAAAATAAAATACTACGGAAACTAAATATTGCACTGGAGAGAAATAAACACACACATCAACGCAATTGTTTTTGGACAATGTCCTCGGAAAAACCCAATATGGTAAAACTAGTGCAGCAGGTGAGCGTTTTAATTATTATGCAGTAGTAAATCTGAGTACAAATCGTTGGATGCCCAAACTGGCTATCCAATATAGAGAAATGTTTGCAAAGAGTTAGTGAGAAAAATCTCACACTGATTCTGGAGATCCGACACTGATCAAGGGCTGGCGGGCTGGCCCCACGCTGCCTCTGCACAGCTTTTGCGTCAATCCTACGCAGTGCTGCGTCACACTGGCTAGGCTCTGTGTCACCTTCTCTGTTGATCTCCTGCTGTCTGGAAATTAGACCTTCTAGCCCTCCAGTCTCACACCCCGGCTTTTGGCACTGGATCTCGACTCTCCCAGTTGGATTTCGAACTCCCTCTGAAGCTCTGTGTTGCCTCTCTGAACTGCTCTAATCTTTCTCTGCTTTGCACTCTCCGAATCTGGAAACCTTTCCTCCGAACTACTATCCCTGCCCCTCACTGTAAGAAGATCACTTGATCTTACTCCAACAACTCAACGTTGCTACTCTTGAGAAATTCAATCTCTGATATCTCATTCAATGTGTTCTCCAAGTGCCCATCGAACTCCTTCAAATAATCTCTCGCTCCAACGGCCAAGATTAAAACATAATCAAGGGCTAAAATTAACTAGGAGTTGATCCTTGTCTTCTTCTAGAAGATTCAAACTTGATTTAATTAATACCCTTTAATTAACCAGATTTCCTAAGTTTAGACTTAGGGAACCATTTTAAAAAGTTAATTATTTTAATCAAACCATCTCTAGGTGGAATTTTCCCAAACAATTTCTGGGTATTAGAGAATACATGTGTCTTAGCCTCTCTGCAAAATATTGAGGCAAGGGCTCATCCAATGATATAGAAATCAACATCCTTTTCTCCAGCAGCTCCCTTTTCCTCTGTGTTTTTTCTCCTGTGTATTCCCCTTACCCGCATCTCCCAGTTTCCTCTGTGTTTTTTCTCCTTCTAAACCTCATCCCTCCGCGGCTTCCTTTCTTTCTGCATTGTTTCTCCCCTCCATCTCCTTACCCTTTCACGTTAACTTTTCTCCTGGCCCACGCCCTTTTCTTCTTACTGCCAGCCTTCTCCCCAGCATTCTTCAGCTCTTCCCTCGACCAATGTTCCTTGCTGCTCATCCCTCCTCCGACATGTGTTCTCCATAGCTCCTCCTTCGAGCTTGCATCCATCGCATCCTCCCCGCTCCTGCTCCTCCCCTTCGACCTAATCTCAAAGCCAAAATAAATAATAAAAAACAACTTTTATTTTATTTTATTGTTAGTGTGGCCTTTTAGCCCCGTTAAAAATTTACTTTTTTATTTCATAAAAATTAGCAAATCAAAAAAATAAATAGAATAAAAAATAATAAAAATAAATATATATAATATATATATTATATATAATATATACATATTTTATGACAACAGTTTTGAAAATCAATTTTTTGGGTTTTATTTTAAAATAGGGGTTTTGGGACATTTAATTTAAATCTTTAGCCTTGAGAAAAATTTTGATTGTGGAAAGGTTCTTATAGTCAAAGTAACTTAAATTTTAAATTATCTCTAAGTTTGACTATAAGAGGAAAAATAAAAAATTTATGGGTTTGGGTTACCTAAGAAAATCATTTTAATCCCAGAACTATGTTGAATTCTGGTAGCATCGGATGTGCTCTAAGTCTCAAATTTTGCAGGGAGTCTTGGGCACATGTATTTCAAAGAACATGGAAAGTGTTTTGGGAAATTCCATCCAAATACAGTTTTATTAAAATAATTAATTATTGTTAAAGGGACCCTAAGTCTAAACTTGTGAAAATAAAATAATTAATGGGTATTAATCTAACTGTGGGTGTAACTTCTAGAAGAATATGTGGATCAAGCATAAATGATCTTAGCCATTGATTAGCTTATAATCTGGATCGTTGAATGTCAACGAAGAGATTATTTAGGGAGGCTTGAGGGTCATTTGGAAGACACACCAAGTGAGTTCAAAAGTTTGATTTTCTGAAGCACAGCAGCTGTCAAGAGAATTTCGATAGTGATCTTTTACAGGGAGGGGCAGAGGGAGTTTTGGCTGGAGGATCTTCTCCAGAACCAAGAATACTCAGCAAAGAGACAAAGAGACACACAGAGAGGGTGACACAGAGCCAAGAAGGACTCACGCAGGCCCCACGCAAAGCAACGTAGCAGCTTCCAGCGCAGAGGTCCGAATTCGCTGAGGGAGCTAACATTTCTGAGTCGAGAGGACTGGAAAAGGCTTCTAAAGGCAAATCGATTCTCAATTGAGTTGACGCGATGACTTAGAGGCTAACGCAGGGGCTGCGTAGAACTAGCCGAGGAACTCGCAGTTTAGCTGCCATATTAGTTGGGACTTGCAGTGTAGAGTGAGGTAATCTCACCAGTTTCTTCTGCTAAGTGATTTTCTCTGTAACTGGATTGTCAGGAGGGTATCCAGAAGTTGTATTCAGAAATACTTCAACTTAATAATAAAAACCCTCAGATCTGTTGCACCAGTTTTCTCATATTGGGTTTTTCTGAGGACATTTGTCCAAAAATAGTTGTGTCATTTGTGTTTATCCTTCTCTATTGTTCAATTTCTTGTTTCGGCATATTATTTAAATCGTGTAGGTTGCAGTGTATATATTTTGATGTTTGTCATAGGAAACTGCAAATAACTTGTTCATGTAAATCTAACAAGTAGAAGAAATATCATAAGTTGTTGCAGTAGGGATTCCAGGTGTAGAAATGTTCACATGGTATCAGAGCAATGCAGGTGAAGCAAGAAGAACACTGCCAGAGAACCCTGCGTTGAGCAAAAAAGGGAGGTCGAAAAAGTTGCAAGAGGCAGCAGTTCGAATCCCCAGAGGGATTTCCGCAATCCTAGCCGGAGGGCTGAATTTCAAGGCAATCTCTATCTGAGTGAGTCGACAGAGAGAAGGGCTTCCAGATTGAGATCTTGTCATGGCAGAGGGAGCAGCGTTGAAGCCTCAGTGTGAGGAAGAGCTGGTGGGACGCAATTTTTCTGTAGGTCGTTTTACTGTCCAGAAAGATGTCAAAAGAGAAGAGAAGCACTGTGAGGGAATTTTTCCTAAGAAGACTTCCCGCCAAGAAGTTTCTTTTCTTATTGGCTGAGCAACAACAGTAAGAAGTAGAGAGGAGCAGTTCGACAATTTTCGTGGAAGAAATGGCAACCAGTGGCTTGAGGGATCAGGATAGATTGGACGAAGCATCCAACTATGTCATCTGGAAGGCCAGAATGTCATTGCTTCTAGATGAACATGCCCTCAAGACATATGTCAACAGCGTGGTGGTTGTGCCCGTAGATGCAAATCCGCTGAAAAAGTACAAGGCAGAAATGGCGAAGGCAAAGCATATGATCCTCGACGGAGTGAAGGATCGTGTAGTATGTCACATCGCTAGCAGAGGGACTGCTAGGGAGATGTGGGATGCGTTGGCAACATTGTATCAGGGATCTTCTGAGCAACGGAAGATGTACTTAGAGCAAAAACTAAGATCTTCTCAGATGCAGAAGGGGGAGCGTGTGGATTCATTCCTCACGAAGCTTCAAGAGAACCAAGATGAGTTATCAATTGTGGAGTCTACACCTCAAGATTCTGAGTTGGTTAGACTGGCCCTCAATTCTGTCTCACATGAGTGGAAAGTCTTTGTCCAGAGTATCTTAGGGAGGGCGACCTTGCCGAATTGGGAAGAGATGTGGGCAACTATCAAGCAAGAGGAGCTAAGGAGAGACTTGGGCAAGTGTAAGCTTGACAGAAGCAGCAGCAGTGGGTCAAAGCCTAAGGAGGAGGAGAATGCAAACCTTCATCAAAGAGGCAGTAGGTGCAGCGAAAGCGGAAGAAGGACGTCTCGAAAATAAAGTGCTTCAAGTGGGGTGATATGGGTCACTACGCAATACAGTGTCCTCTCAGGGAGAAGGAAAAAGATGAGAAGCACGATCCAAAGGTTGCACCCGCGAAGATCGAGGAAGAGTTTGCCATGACAACCGAGATACCTCCAGGAGGGAGGTGGGTTGATTTGGAGTTGTAGTTTGAAGGAGCTACAGATGAGCAAGATCCTTGAGGAGCCACCTCTTGGATCATTACCTTGGTACGGGAGCCCAGTTTTGTGGTAGCAGGATGGACTAATGTCGGATGGTGTCGAGGAGTGTTGGAGAGACAATTGCAGTGGCTAGGAGCGCCAAAGTGTGAGCAGCACAAAGCAGAGTTGGCAACAGTGCAGATGGCACAGAGCAGAGGTCAACAGTAGCACAATAGATTCAGAGGGTCAGTGCAGAGACTAGCAGTAGTTAGGTTCTAGCATTCACATAGTATCATACTAAACACAGTTAGTTCAGTAATTTGGGATGTTTTTCCGTTGTTGATGCAGTGGCAACAGCAGTTTGCAGTGCAGAGCCAGTTGGCAGTGGTAGTGCCAACAGCGGCACGGATGCAGAAATTCAGAAGGAGTTGCAGTACGGATGCAGTGTTGACAGTGGCAGGGTCAGCAACAATACAGATGCAGCATTTTTGCAGTGGTTGGTGGACAGCATGTCAAGCATCAACAGCGCAGAGGGAGATGTTACAGAATAAAGTGATGCTTCAACAGGTTGCATTACTAGAACACATTCCTCGCTAAGAGGGGGTGTTTATTTTTGGTAGCATCGAATGTGCTCTAAGTCTCAAATTTTGCAGGGAGGCTTGGGCATATGTATTATAAAAAACCCAAAAAGCGTTTTGCGAAATTCCACCTAGAAACAGTTTTATTAAAATAATTATTTATTTTTAAAGGGGCCTTAAGTCTAAACTTAGGAAAATAAAATAATTAATGGGTATTAATCTAACTATGGGTGTAACTTCTAGAAAAAGACTTGGATCAAGCAGAAATGATCTTAGCCATTGATTAACCTCTAATATGGGTTATTGAATGTCAACAAGGAGATTATTTAAGGAGGCTTGAAAGTCATTTGGAAGACACACAAAGTGAGTTCAGAAGTTCGATTTTCTGAAGCAGAGTAGTTGTCGGGAGAATTTCGATAGTGAGCTTTTGCAGAGAGGGGCAGAGGGATTTTTGGTTGGAGGATCTTCTCTGGAGCCAAGAATACTCAGCAGAGAGGCAGAGAGACACACGGAGGAGGCAGCGCAAAGGGCAGAGAGGGTGACGCAGAGCCAGGAAAGGCTCACGCAAGCCCTACACAGGGCAGCGCAGTAGCTTCCAACGCAGAGGTCCAGATTTGCTAAGGGAGCTAACGTTTCTGAGTCGGGAGAGCTGGGAAAGGCTTCTAAAGGTAGATCGATTCTCAGTTGAGTTGACACATTGACTCAGACGCGAACGTAGGGCCCACACAGGGGTGCGCAGAAGTAGTCGGGGAACTCGCAATTCAACTGCTAGATTAGTCGAGCCTTGCAATGTAGAGTGAGGTAATCTCACCAGTTTCGTAATCTGCTGCACCAATTTTCCTGCATTGTGTTTTTCCAGGGACATTTGTCCAAAAATAACTGTGTCATTTGTGTGTATCTTTCTCTATTGTTCAGTTTCTTGTTTCGACATATTATTTAAATGGTGTATGCTGCAGTGTATGTATTTTGATGTTTACCATAGGAAACTGCAAATAACTTCTTCATGTAAATCTAACAAGTAGAAGAAATATCATCAGTTGCTGCAGTAGGGATTCTGGGTGTAGGAATTTTCACAAACTGCTTGAAGAAGTGTTTATTTAATTAGCATTTAAATTTCATGGTTTTTTCTTGTAATTAATTTTCGAAATTTAAGTGCCTAAGCCTTTTGCATGCTTCAGCTAAGTTTCATGATCATTGGCATTGGATTTTAAATATTTTAGTTCTTGATATCTATTGAGATCGCACATTGCTTAATTAATTCTAAGTGTGGATTATTTACTTGAATTATTGGATATTTCGTGCATATTTAGTTTTGAGAATTTTCAAGTAATTATGATCAACATTTTTACTGAATACTCTATCATGGACTTGTGGAAAATTGTATATCTTTCAGTTCTTAAAATTGAGTATTTTGAGCATCTGCATAATTGGGATTTTCATTCAAAATTTTCATTTAAGTACTTGGCGTTTAGCTCGGAGCAAATCGTAACCTAAGTGCTTAAGTCTTTAATAATTTGTTTAATCTTGAACTTCATATAAGTTAGTCGATCATCCATCTAACGCAGCATTTGTCATCTTATTACTTGGTAAATCATTTATCTTGCATGTCTTTTCTTTTTGAGCATTGTATTTAAAGTCACTAGTCTTGTAACTTTAAATCTGGTTTGTCTAAATTTAATTGAATATCTTAAACATTGCTCACTCAATCTCGCTTGCATCTAATTTAATTCAAGTTAAAGAAGATAGCTTTGAGTGCATCTCCTAGAACTTGTTGGTTCCGAACAAGTTTTCCTTCATCATCCATCTTTCACCTCTTTTGTACTACCCCCCTTAGCTTGCCTAGGAGATAGCTAGAACGAAGTGGATAAAGTTTACAGTGACAGCCTTTGTCCTGAGCGTTGTGGCCCTTGGTGTACACTTTGGGCGACAACAATTTTTGGCACCATTCTTGGGGACCCATTTATTGGATCTTGGCTTTATGACATTCATTTCATTCACTTTCATCTTCCCATCTTTCATCTCAGGCGTCTAAGATTTTTGTCCGGGTGGCAACTCCACTTATTCCATTTTCTACAAGAGTGTGTACTAGGAGAAATCCAGGTAGCTTGATTAATCCTACTCTGGATCCTGAAAAGGTTCTCAGAGTCCGACTACACAAGCTCTCTTCTCATACACTTCTTGGTAATCTCGAATAAGAAGCTCTCTCTGATATCCATTCGCTCTTCCTTGACCACCTCCAGCAAGATATCATGGATATCTTTGCCCCATGTAACTTTGCTAACATTCAGGGTTATCCCCATGATTTCCCTCAAAATGGTATCGATAAGTTGCCTTCTTTTCAAGGCAATAATGCAGTTAGTGCCAAAGCTCATCTAAGCGCTTTTTGTGGTTGGTGGGGTAAGTGATCTAGAGGTAACAATCAAGAGGATGTAAAAAAAGAGACTTTTTGTTCTTACCTTAGAGCAAGATGATAACATGTTTGATTATTTTCAATCAATCATGAATGCCTTCAAAGATAAATTTGGAGATAAAAAAGAAGAAAGGCATTTGGTTAAGGCTATGTTGCACGAAACTTCTAAGAACCTGACGTTTCGAGCCGTACCCGTACCCGAAACTCCGAAACTTGATCGAAACTCAGCGGAAACTCGACCATCATGTAATCAGCTACGAGAGTTAATATAGGCTTGTTTTTCCTTCTAAAGTGTCATCTATGGGTCTTATTCACTTTTTTCTTGCAAGATAATGTGTTATTCACTTATTTATATATATATATATATAATATATATATATATATAATATATAATATATATATATATATATTTATTATATATACATATATGACATTTCAGCCGACGTTTCCATTTTTTGGGAGGTGACGTTTCTAAACATGCCCATTTCGGAAACTCTGAAACGTTTCAGTGTTTCGTGCAACTTAGGGTTAACGCTATCAGTATCACAAAAAAGAAAGAGAATGAGACGGTTGAAATGTTTAATAGGAGATTTAATGTATTATTAAGGAAATATCTCAAGATTATAAGCCTCCTAATAAATCTCTTCTAGATTTTTACATCGATGCTTTTAATCCTGATACCTCATATGAGTTAACACGAGCTAAAACTGGTGATTACAAAGTTTGCCAAGCTTTAGCAAAAGAGCTGGAAAAGGATAAAAAACATCGGGGAAGTTTGAAATTCCTGGCTTTGATAGGCTGCAACTAAATTAAAAGAGCCTAAGGGTAAAGAAGTTAAAGAATCCAATGATGACCCTATGCAAAAATTGTTACAGAAACTTGAAAGCGTGGAGTTAAATCAAGCAAATTAATCTTTGACCATGCTAAGGAAATAAGCACTTTGCAGTCTAGGTTGATCCAAATGGAAAGAGCTCAAGCACAAAATTTCCAACCTAGGAATAATCCAGGAGGATCTCGTCAAATCATTACAAAGGTGTTCAAGTGTCATCATCAGTGTTTAGTATCGTCGTCAATTCCGTTCAGCTTCGACAGTGTTGGTTATGGATCAGGTCGTTCAAGTAATATGGTTTTTCATGGCGTTCAATTGAGATGGTTTAGCACCTGGTTGTTGACATGAGTTCATCAACAGTTCCACCAGGATTTGGTCGTCGACATGTATTTGTTGTCCGCCTACACAAAATTTGGGTGTCGACAAAAAGGGTGTTGTCGCAACTGTGGATTGTGTCGACGATATGCATTTGGTTTCGTCACATTGTGACAATATGTTGTACATGGGTTTTTAAAAAACAAAATGTAAACCCTAATCTAATACACATAATCCTAACCTACCAAATGCATTATCAAACCTATCTCCTAAGTCATAAACCTTAATGCATTGAAAAATGTATTGAAAACGTTATAAAACCTAATGCTAAAGACCTAAACCTATGATCTAACCATCGCATTCAAACTATGTTACATAAACCTAGGTTCTATGTCTAAGTCCTAAACCTAAGACCAAAACATAACTCTCGGCCTATGTTAAATGCATTGTAAAACATTGTAAAAATCAATACACAGGCCCTAACTGTCACCCTAACCGCAGCGGAACCACGAAGGGGACAGGGCACATGTGATAGGGTTATGTAAGCCGTCGGGTTATCAAACCAACAGGCTTGGGCTTAACCGCCAAGTGGAAACCACATCGGAAGTTGCATGTGAACGTTGTAGCCGCCAAGTCTCGGAACCGCTGCAGTGTTGACCGTCGGGGTTAGCCGTAACCAAAGCACCAACTGCATCGTAAACAACGGTCATGTGAACAGGTGGGGGTAGTTACCGTGGCAGTCGGGTCAGTTCACTGCAACGGAGACTGCGAAGCAAACCACGGCATGTGACCGCAAGTTCGCAACACCACCATCGTCTCCATTTTCGGCCAGCTGACAGTGGGAACCGCCAAGCGATAACTGCAGTTAGTTATCGACAGTCACATGGCCTGTCTCCCCTCCGCCCGATTAGCCTGACCTCCAGCAATTGTGGAGTTATTATAATGTTATTTTGGGTTTTTTTGTGGTTTGTTTGTTGAAACTAATTCGACCACCATAGAACCTAGCCCTAGGTGTCAAATTTCAACAAGACCGAGCATCAAACCCATCCAGATTGCAAACCAAATTCATTTGCAATTCATCTAAGGTGGTTTGATGTACCTGCAAGCCTTTAAAAGGCAGATTTTTCCTTCATTGAAGAGGAGAGTGGTTTTGACTTTTGTTTGCAGATTCTGGAGGTCATAGGCAGTTTTGTTTTCAATGTAACAGGAGCATCTGGAGTCGGAATTGGGAACTATGACAGGCATTAGAAAGCTGGTTCAAAGGGCTATCTAATGACACTAACCAGAAGTGCCTGCATGCACATTCAGACTGATCAAAACTCTGTGTAATCGACCTCATTTGTTTCAATCCTAATAAAGCAGTCACCCATCTTGAAAGCAGACCCGGAGACGTAGTCCATCAGGGACGAACTCCGTAATCAATTTTCTTGTCTGGTATCGTTGTGTTTTTACTGTTTTCACTTCTGTTATGCATCTATCATGTGTTTAATCAGCTATCGTAAAGTCTTCTTCTCAAGCAGTTTTCCTCAATTTTCGTGCTTTGAGCTAACGTTCAAATCATTAATGGTTAATCAATTCTACATCAGTTTAAGTCTATGATCATTTTCAGACCAAGGAATAACAATAATAATCGAAGCAATAATACTTGGTAGAGAAAAGGCCAATCTAGTGAGCAGAGACCTCCCAATCCACTTGAATCTGCAAAACAAGTGAATTAGGCTTTGCCTTATTGCAAGGCATGTGATGCCTTTCATGAAGAAGCCACTTGTCCCATTATTAGGAGAATCATTGATAATGGAATGTTTGGGACAAATAATCAAGTCAATGTTGTTGGTAAAGAATATCATTTGTTTTAGGAAAATTGGGCAAAAGTTAAAGAGCATAAGTCAAGAAGTTAGACCTTTTACATCTTCCTATAGTATCAATAACTTTGGTCATGAGAAGGATGTGTTGGTTAAATTATTTGGTGAAAAGCGTTCACTAGAGCAAGTTCTGGAAATCACTAAAGATAAAAGGTCGACCTCTCAAAGGAGAAATAAGGAGCAAAATGATAATCAAATTAATTCTCGAAGTTTCAACCCGGGGTCAAGCTCTAGATTAAATATTGATATGGGAGGATGGTTGAATAACTCAAAAAATTTGGTTCTTGTCACCGAAATAATGAAGATTCCCTCCCAAAAGGCCAAGTTATTAAGTGCCATTAAAGGTCATCATATCAATATTGCTCAGACAGAGGCTCCTAAGGCTGTCTATCAGGATGCCCCTATATATTTGCAAAGTATGGACTCGGATAATAAAGAACATCAACCTTTCTTTATTACTTTGCTTGTGAATGGATATAGATTGTATAACTGCATGTTAGACTTCGGTGCTTTGGCTTGTGTTATGACCAAGAGAGTTATGGAACAACTTAACTTAAGAATTTCTAGGCGTTATTACAACATATGTGCCATGGATTCTAAGAAGACAAAAGTGCATGGGTTGATTAAGGACTTGCAAGTGCACCTATCTGTCTACCCTAACATTATGATTGTTATGGACATTGTTGTTGTTGATATGCTTGATGCTTGGGGTATGCTATTATCTAGAAAATGGGCCTCTCATCTAGGAGGAAGCATTCAAATGAATTGGTCATATGCTATGATCCCTTCTCCTAGATGTGATGGATTTGTGAGACTCAATAGAGAGCTCGAAAGGAGATTCCATGTTGAAGATCCGAAGAGTCCCCACAATGAAATAATGAAGGAACAACCAAGCCTTGGGAATTATGCTATCTTGTCTAATTCTATAATTCCCCCAAAGGTCAAGGTTGATAAGAATATGGATAATTTGAAAGATAAAATCTGGTACATGTATTTTGACGGTGCATCATCTAGGCATGGTAAAGGTGCTGGAATAGTATTAAAATCTCCCCTTGGTCATGCTTTCAAATTTTCCTATAGATTGGAATTCGAAGCGACCATCAATGTTGCCGAATATGAAGCTTTCTTGTGAATCTTGAGTTGGCAAATGCTTTAAGATTTAAGCTGCTTAGTATCAAGGGAGATTCTGACTTAGTTATCATGCAGATTAAAAATAAATTTACATGTAAAAATCAAAGGTTGAAGAATTTTCGAAACGTTGTATGGGATACTATGGAATACTTTGATGCCCTTGACCTTGAAGCTATCCCAAGAGAGCAGAATAGTCTAGCAAATGAAGTTTTCATGGCAACTTCTACTTTGCAGTTATCTGATGAGTTAATAAAGGATAAAATAAAAATGGAAATTATTTTTAGACCTTCTGTTCCAGATAATTTAGAGCATTGGCAACTTTTTGATGATGAAAAGCAAGTGATTCGTTTTCTTGATAATTTGGATGAATTTGAAAGTTTTCGGATAAATTCGAAGGAGGATGGGTCTGATGATCATGAAGATATTATAAATCCTACTCCCAGGAATGTTGTTACTTTAGAGCAACACTTTGACCGACATGATGCCACAAGGACGAAAGAGGAAAATAAAATGGATCCTGGGGAATTCATTGAAGTAAAAATCGGTACCTCTAGTGATCCCAAAATTGTCAACATTGGAAAAGGTGCTAATGATGAAGAAAGGAAGAAGTTAACCAATTTACTTCGTGAATATCGGGATGTTTTAGCTTTTTCTGATGATGAATTAAAAGGTTATAGGGAAGATGTCATGGAGCACACTATCCCTTTGAACGATGAAAAAGCTAAACCTTTCAGTCAAAAGCTTAGCCAAATAAATCCTAAGTTGGCCCCCTTAGTCCAGAAGGAGCTTTCAAAGATGCTTGCAGCGAGCATTATTGTGCAAACTAGGCATTCGACATGGTGTTCCAACCTAGTGATTGTTAGAAAGAAGAATGGAACAATTAGACTTTGTGTTGACTTTAGGAACCTTAATCTAGCATGTAAGAAGGATAATTACCCTTTGCCAAACATGGAGACCATGTTGCAAAGAGTAACTAGTTCAGGAACGATGTCTCTGCTAGATGGTTTTTTTAGGTATAATCAAGTATGTTTTATGGGCAAATAGGATTACTAAGAAAAAAGCTATTGGTATAAGTCCCTTTGAAGTAGTTTATGGCTTAGATGTAACTCTAGTTTTGCACCTTAAATTGCCAGCTTATCAACTCCTTCAACATTTTTATACTAATAAAGATGTTGTCCAAAACAGAATTAATCAGATTGTGGAGTTGGATGAAACTCGTAGGAAAGCTTTTGATAATGTGTCAAAGTCAATCTAACATTAAGAAAAGCTTTAATAAATCATCTTGATCTAGATCTTTGTAGGTTGGAGACATGTTACTTCTTTGGGATGCAAGAATGAAAAACCAGGAAAACATAAGAAGTTTGACAGTCTGTGGCTTGGACCATACATTATCCGAGACATTGCTAGGCCGATTTCATTCCGCTTGAGCAGATTGGATGGTGAACCACTTGATTTACCTACAAATGGCCAAATGCTCAAGTTGTTCTTCAAAGATGACATCTGATGCCATAGGGCATCCTTTGTATTGTATTTCTAACCTTACACCTTGTCATTTCAGCGTTTCATTTATGTTTTAGGATTAGATTTACTTTTCATGTTATCAGAATTGTTAATGGTTACAGAGCTTCTATTTTATGTACATAATGTTATATGATTATTTTTGGATTATATTGGGATGGACGCTACTTATGTAATTTTGTGTGTTGCTCAGGTGCAAATTCTGGATTCTAACATTCCTTCGATGAAGAAAAGTGTCCCCAAGTAGAGCCAAATGTTGACCACTCCACGTCAACCACCCTATACCAGTGTACATTTTCACAAGCAAATTCCATCATGCTCAGGCAGTGAAGATTATCCATATTTCATCATCATCTCCAGTCATCATTTTGTAAAAGTTGTAAACTCATTCTACAAGTTTATAATGTAAATGATCCTAGTAAAACCATCTATGTATGTAACAACCTAGGTAATCCTACATTTTTGGTCATGATTTCTACCCTATGAGGTTTTTTTGTCTCATTGTTTCATGTGTGTTTCTAAACATGGATGATCGGTAAAGTTTATCCCTCCAACCTCACTCCAAAGCTAGGGTTGATTTTGTCGTCAGGATTTTAAGTAAGTCCTAGTGTTCTAATCGAGTCTTCTGTAAAATAATTTAAGCTAATTGGCTAAATTGCTATATTACAAATTACTTGGTCTACTAGATCATATTTGAGTCGCAAAATTGGGTAAATGATCGAGGGCCTATAACGAACAGGTGTTCCCTCATATTTAGACACCATGGCTAAATTGTTTGAGGGTTGGAAAAAATATTAATCCCCTCATGAGTTAATTAATTAAATTTTCTGGAAAAAATAAAATAAAATTATAGACTAGAAATTTAATTGATTTTGAGTCCTAGGAAAAAATAATTCTCCAAAATTAAAAAATTTGTAAGTTCTGAAAGAATTGATTTTTGGAGGTCCTCGGCCAAGGGAATATTGAAAATTTCAAAAATATCTTGAACCTTTGGGCCTTGGTAGTTAAGCCAAAATCAATTTTTTGAGGAAATCAACTCAAAATCATTAATTTTGAATTGATTAAAATTCAATTAAATGAAAAAAATTGAATTTCCTAAAAAAAAGAAAAAAATTGACAGAGGAGATTAAAAGATAATTAAATATTTTTCAACAGTTAAGATTACTTTGACGGGGATCAAACCAACTAGCTATTGGAGAATTGATCTATAAACTATTGGTCATTTGTCATTCGAAATTATCCGATCATTGAATTGTGTACTAGCTCTTGAAGCTCTTGTAAACTTTTCTGGAATAATACAATGCAAAGTCTTTGGGGTTTTACTTGATGACAGTGTTCTTCTCTGGTATTTTATGGTAACTTGTATTTAAAGTTTTGTTGATCTTATTTATAAGTTGTTGGTTAATAGCTCTTGTAGATCAATCTATTGCACAGGTATCTTCCTTAGGTTGTTGGGTTTTAAGATAACATTAAGATTTTTAATTGATTAGCATGTATCTCCAATTTTTAAAGATTTAATAGTTATTTTATACCTTTATTGGTTTAACGGCTTATTTTATAAGTGCGCAAAAATCATTTGATTCAGAAATTTTGGGCGTTTGGGGAAGTTCTCGGTTAAACCATCCGACTCCTGAAACTTAAAATCTGGAGAGCCTTCCAGATCAAAATTCCAAGATTATCTAACTAATTGTATCTTACAGGGGTACCCTGCGCTAGTACCTAAAACTTAAAAAATTATTTATCTTCAAAATATTGTGCTAAATTGTTAGATCTTACTAGAAAGAGTCTCAAATCTACAGATTTGGGAGTGGAGTTGGACTCATACTCCTCAAATTTGATAAATTTGTAATTTAAGTGTACAGATCTGAAAAAATAAATTTTTTTATTTTTAGGTTTCTAACTTGGGATTTGGGTTTTGTTTTTTGCATGTGTAGCAGCAGATCTAAAGTTCATTAAGGATATTTTTCAAGATCTGAGGTAGATCTAGGCCTTGGAGGGCAAGATCTTGTCTCAGAAACATTTTTTTTTGCAAGGAAAAGTTTCAGCCACAATCTTCAAATTAAATTTTTCGGATCTGGGTTTTTCTCATAAAATAACTGAAGTAAAAATACATCAGTTTGAGATAAATTTTTCTACGAATTTTTTAATTTTTATTTTAGGGCCCTTGGGCTACCATTTTTCCTCCCATCTGTTTCCTTGAAGCTCCAACTATCTCGTCCTTTGCGTTTTCGAATTTTTTCCTCCCCTCATCTGCAAACCCTCTTCCAGCCTATGTGTTTTCTTTCCTTGCATCTTCTTTTCCTCTTTGTTTTCTTTCTTCTTTGCCTTTTTAATCCCTCTGCAGGCCCTCATCCCTTTGTCATGTGTCCTTTTCTCCAGTGGATCCCTTTTCCTCTGCGTTTTTTCTCCCGTGTATTCCCCTTACCCGTAGCTCCCATTTCCCTCTGTGTTTTTTCTCTCGTCTATTCTCCTTACCCGCAGCTCCCATTTCCCTCTGCGCTTTTTCTCCTTCTAAACCTCATCCCTTCACAACTCCCTTTCTTTCTGCATTTTTTCTCCCCTCCATCTCCTTCCCCTTCCACGTTAACTTTTCTCCTGGCCCGCATCCTTTTCTCCTTGTTGCCAGCCATCTCCCCAATGTTCTTCAGCTCTTCCCTCAACCAGTGTTCCTCACTTCTTAACCCTCTTCCGACCTGCATTCTCCATAGCTCTTTTGTAGGGCTCTAAACAATTTAATCAGATATTTATGCCAAACAGAATATGAAACCTGCTTTAAAGTTTAACCAAAATTCATTAATTTGTTGTTCAGTACCTACCTGGTTTGTTGTGGTTGAAAATGCTTCATAATTGCTCCCACTACCAAAAGACCAAAACCTCCCAGCGAAACTAGGTACAAACTAAGTACTTAGTTCCAAAATGTTTCTCAATTGATGCAATCTGGTCCCCCGTGCCCAAAAACCTAAGAACAATTGAGGCTCCTCAGTCTATGACTTTCCCTGTAATTTTCTCCTCCCTGCACTCCCCCTTCTCCCAAGATTCCCCTCCTTTTATTTCTCTCCTGGTGCCTTCCTTCCATCTCCATGTCCTTATTTCTGTTACGTGGAACTTTTCATGAAATCAAATTTCATTTGTTATTTACAAATTTTCTTGAGTACGTAGGATTTAGTTTTCTTTAAGATTTATATTATTTAATAAATTAATTTAATTTATAGTTTTAATTAAATTATATTATTATTTTATTTATTTTAATATAAATATATATTTGTAAATTTAAAATTAACATTTTCTTTTAATTAAAGATTTATCATATATATGTATATAAGGTGGTATATGTATCAAATAACTAATTTGATATACTCCTTATATTCTGGTGAGATAGGGATTTATTTCGATAATCAATTCATTACCTTAATTTAGACATTTCCCTGTATTAACCAGTATATACAGTGCAATACATGCGGACCCATCACATCCTCCTCGCTCCCACTCGTCCCCTTCAACCTAATCTCAAAGCCAAAATAAAATCAATTTTTATTTTATTTTATTGTTAGTGTGACCTTTCGGCCCCTTTCAAAATTAACTTTTTAATTTCGTAAACATTAGCAAATCAAAAAATAACAAAAATATAAAATTTATGACAACTTTTTTGAAAATCAATTTTTTGGGTTTTATTTTAAAATAGGGGTTTTGGGACATTTAATTTAAATCTTTAGCCTTCAGAAGAAATTTGATTGTGGGAAGGTTCTTATAGTCAAAGTAACTTAAATTTTAAATTATCTCTAAGTTTGACTATGAAAGGAAAAATAAAAAATTTCTAGGTTTGGGTTACTTAACAAAATCATTTTAATTCCAGAACTGCTTGAAGAAGTGTTTTTTAATTAGCATTTAAATTTCATGGTTTTTCCTAGTAATTAATTTTTGAAATTTAAGTGCCTAAGCCTTTTGCATGCTTCAGCTAAGTTTCATGATCATGGGCATAGGATTTTAAATATTTTAGTTCTTGATCTCTATTAAGATCGCTCATTGCTTAATTAATTCTGAGTGTGGATTATCTACTCGAATTATTGGATATTTCTTGCATATTTAGTTTTGAGAATTTTCAAGTAATTATGATCAGCATTTTTATTGAATACTCTATCGTGGACTTGTGGAAAATTGTATATCTTTCGGTTCTTAAAATTGAGTATTTTGAGCATCTGCATAATTGGGATTTTCATTGAAATTTTCGTTTAAGTACTTAGCGTTTAGCTTAGAGCAAATCGTAACCTAAGTGCTTAAGTCTTTAACATCTCGTTTCATCTTGCATTTCATATAAGTTAGTCGATCATCCATCTAAAGCAGCATTTGTCATCTTGTTACTTGGTAAATCATTTATCTTGCAAGTCTTTTCTTTCCAAGCATTATATTTAAGGGCACTGGTCTCATAACTTTAAATCTGGTTTTGCCTAAATTTAATTGAATTTCTTAAACATTGCTCAATCAATCTTGCTTGCATCTAATTTAAGTCAAGTTAATAAAATAGCTTTCAGTGCATCTCCTAGAACTTGTTCGTTCCCAATAAGTTTTTGTTGGGTCCCTATAATACTAATGATTACCCCATTACTATTGTAGTTAAACTTCTTATTAATATTGTTGTGCCCCTATTATCCCCATATTGTTATTACTGTGCCCCATAGAATCCCTCTATTGTTATTTTTGGCTTT